>VVAS01087123.1:1990-13294 GCA_015103295.1 Ptychochromis oligacanthus | reverse complement strand
CTTTGGAAATATAATGGGTCCTGTGTAAGGACTTCTTCATAGTACTACCTTTTATTACTATGGTTTGCTTATACCAGTGTTCCAAAACATAAATTCATGTGAACTGCCATTTTTCTGTTTATTTTGCCATGACAACAATATACCTGGCTTGTCATCCTGATCATAGCGGTGTTGCTTAAGTAACAGGAACTCAGTAGCTCTTTTTTTCTGTTTGTAAATCATGTGCATCTTTTTAGTGAACTTTAATTTTATATTGCATGTGCAGTCTCTCCGTTGTATTTTTTCAGGTTTAGAGCCTGAATAACTTCTTATAGTCTACTTACAAACCTTCTCACATTTAAGGAGCAACAGTTTTGGATGTAACAACACAAACCCCACTCCCACTCGGAAAAAATGTACCTGGCCTCCACTTAAACACACTGTAGCTGAACGCACACTAAGAGCAGTCTTTGCTGTGCTTAGGGTGACCAGGTCATAACAAACGAAATATGTGGAAAACAGTCTGTTCATGTGGGACAATGCAGGACACATCAGACTTAAAAAAAAAAAAATAAAAAATAAAAAATAAAAAATAAAGACATCCAAACTATAGATGTAATATTTAGCTTGTTAAAGACAAATATACAGTATCTGAATGCAACTCCCTCTCTAACTACAGTAAGCACAAAAGGAACCTGAAGTTTGTTCTCTTACACTCATGTATTCCCTTTATTCTATCTCAGTAACTGTTGCGGTTCTATGAGGTAATGATCTTTGGGTTTTAGTAGGGAGACCTCCATAGATTTACACATTTTTTTGAGCTACACATCTCCTTTTGTTTGTGGCAGTCTCCTCCGTATTTCACAGAATTATGCCTAGCTTGTGATTTTGCGGTTACTTATAATTTTCCCTGTTGAGCACAGCATAAGCTGCGCAAGACAGTCACACAGGCCTAGAGAGCAGTCACTGACCATCTGGCAACCCCGAGTCACGAGGGAAAGTGTGTATTCCCCAACCGGTTGGAAAGTGGTTGCTGGCAGTCGCATGAAAGGGGTCGAAAAGAGTTATACGTTGCTGCACCAAAAACCTCCTTCCAATTAATTTGGTCACTTGCAGGTTGCCGCAGTCACCAGCAGTCTTCATGGAAGATGCTGATTTGTCTGCAAGCACTTGCCAACTACTCGCTAAACTACACACAAACTGGAAAAGGAGACCATTCAAAGTAAAAGTAAAATTTGCACCTTTTAAAATGTGTTGGTTGCAGCGGTCAGGTGCAACTTTTACTATGAAGGCAAACACTCTCTGTTTCCAGTTTGCGTCACACTTTTTTTAAGTTTCACTACCGCTCGGAGAGTTAATGGCTATGGTGTTTGCAGACAAGTCAACATCTTCCATGTAAACTACAGACAACTGCGACAATCGGCTAGCAACCAAAGCAACAAAGTGCAGCACCCCCCGATTTCACCCAGCGACAGCCAGCAACCTCCAGGAACCACTCACTACCTACGACTATTCAGTCAGGGAATACACATTTTTCCCTAGCGACCGGAGGTTGCCAGGGTGTCAGTGACCGGTCTCTTGGCCTGTGTGACTGAGGCCTAAACCTGCATTTGACCTATGATGACAGCCTTGAGACACTCAAGAATATACTTTCAAAAATGTTGACTTTTGTAAACAAGCAATCAAAATGTTAGGCATTGTCCCAGTATGTGAAACAAAGGATAAAATTGCATATGTGTTGATGACATGTATGGCAGATGTGTACTTGCTACAAACCTATTCATCATATTGGCTCTTACATTGGGGCCATCATCCATATGCCTACTACAGAGGTATATAAAGCAGTCTGAGCAAACTTAGGTAGTTGCTTTATTGTGATCAGTGAAGAGGACAGATTAATAAAAAAGGCATCAGTGGAACTACAGAGCTGTCTTTCTAAATGTCTATCAGTGTTCACAACATGAGGTGTAATTTCTACCGTGTCAAAACATAAAAGTTCACCAAATGAAGGATCGCAAGGACAAGGAAAAGATGAAGTGAATAACAATCTCCAGGAAATGAAGGCTCCTGTGTGTAGGTTTGTGTGCAAGTCTGTGTGTATGTGTGCGTAGTAAGTGACAAAGTGTGATGTCGGTAGCTGGGTCCTGAATAGCCTTTGTGATTTTCTCCTAAATGCTTTCTAACGGCTTTAATCATTTACACCTCACAGTCTACAATGACAGACAGATGTGCACTTCAGAGTGAACAATGAGAAATCATAAGCAGCCTCAAAAGCGTAGCTGGTATTGTTTCTACCTTATGAGTCTGTGTGTGTGTGTATCATGGCAGCAAAACTTGGTGCCATGGTTATCACAAAGGCTGTAACTTTAGCTAACTGCATGCAGGAAATGAATGTAAATTAGATTTTAGGGTTAACTGTAGCTTTAATGATGAGCTTCTAAATCCTAAATTGATATTCTATGAAAAAGAAAACAACAAAGAAAAAACACTGCCAGAAGACTTAAGAGAATACTGATAGCATGTTGAATTCCTGGTCATTTCTTTGTGTGAGTGTCACAGGTAAACCAGAAAAGGAGAAGTAAAGTGAATCAAATAACAATCAACCAGGTGTATGTGTAAGTGTCTGTAAAAGAGCAAAGAATTTTCCAGCAGGATTTGTATGAAGTAATTCAACACTGCACAAAGAAAATACCTGTCAAGCAGTCTGTCAGACTAAATTACTTTTACTCAAGCTTTTACACTTTGCCTCAACAGTGTGATAAGAATTTCCTTGTACAATGAAATCAGAACCTATTTTCACTGAGATTAAATGTGGGAAAAATCATTAAACATGCACAGAGGAGAGCATGGATGTGTAAAAATTTCCTTTAAATGCACTCCCTGGGGAAGGTTTGGTTTTTATCAGACAATATATCAAAGATGCGGCATGCTGCCAGGATTTCATGGTGAATTAGCGAAATGGGATAAGAAAGGATTAAACCACTCTTGAAACGTTTTGTATAAATTAGTAGTATTCTGTATCATTTTCATTTAAAGTCTTTATTTATCCTCCCACACCCAAGTTTTTGCTCCAGCTACTGCCAGAGCCACGCTCCGCTTAGCCTGCCGGTACCTGTCAGCTGCCTCTGTAGTCCCACAGGCTAACCAAGCCCGATAGGACTACTCCTTAAACTTGATGGCTCCCTTCACCTCCAGTGTCCACCATATGGTTTGGGGGTTACCACCACGACAGGCACCAACCACCTTGCAGCCACAGCTCCGTGCAGCAGCCTCAACAATAGAGAACATGGTCCATTCAGACTCAATGTCCCCAGCCTCCTCAGAATGCTGTTGAAGTTCTGCCGGAGGTGGGAGTTGAAGATCTCAGGGACCGGGGCCTCTGCCAGATGCTCCCAGCATCCTCACTAGAAGTTTAGATACGCCAGGCCTGTCCAGCATCCTCCCCCTCCACCTGATCCAACTCACCACCAGGTGGTAATCAGTTGACAGCTCAGCTCCTCTCTTCACCCGAGTGTCCAGAACATATGGCCGTAGATCCGATAATACAATTACAAAATCGATCAACGAACTGCGACCTCGGATGTCCTGGTCCCACGTGAACTTATGGACACCCTTATATTTGAACATGGTGTTCGTTATGGACAAACTGTGATTTGCACAGAAGTCCAATTACAGAACACCGGTTGGGTTCAGATCAGGCAGGCCGTTCCTCCCAATCACGCCCCTCCAGGTCTCACGTTGCCCAAGTGACCGTCAAAGTCCCACAGTAGGATGATGAAGTCACCAGATGGAGCACCCTCCAGCAGGGTGCAGGGAAACAACCCTCTTTTCCACCAGGAAAAACCCTAACGTACAGGCAGCAAACGGAGGGGATTCAAGAATACTACCCCTGCCGGCTGCCTCTCACCGAGGGCAACTCCCAACTGAGTCCAGCCCCTCTCCAGGAGACTGGTTCCAGAGCCCGAGCCATGCGTTGAGATGAGCCTGACTATATCTAGCCGGTATCTCTCAACCACATGCACTAGCTCAGGCTCCTTCCCCACCAGAGAGGTGACGTTCCACGTCCCAACAGCCAGCCTCGGTAGCCGGGGATCGGGCTGCTCTAAAAAAAAATCCATATGCTGTTTTGAGGGCTGCTTACATTACTGAAGTGTGATTTAAGCATTTATAGATGATGTCAGTTTTGAAAGGGTTTTGATTGCATCATTACCTTTGTTTACTTATGGCATTATCTGATTTATGAATAGTTTTCTTTTGTTTGTCTAATTGTCAGGACTATATCTTGAATGAATGGGTAATTACCAGTTTGTAAATATTAGATTACCTAAAATCCATGAAGAAAACCACAAGGCAAGGCAAATAAAGGATCGATATTTTATAAAAAATAAGAACACGTTTGGGCTCCTCTGCCTGTTTTTTACTGTTATGTAAAAAAACCTGATCACCTAATAAATTGATGGATTTTGTATGCCGAGATTGTTAATGGGGCAAACAGGGAGGAAAAGGCTGAATTTAATTATTCAATGTTTTGTTTTCTATTAAGGTGAAAGAACATAACTACCAATTGGTGAAGGGATAGATAAAATGTACAGATTGCATAGTTTAGTATATCATTTTTTGGTGTTCACCATCATGTTCATAAACGGTTCACTTAAATTACATTTTGAGCACATGAGAACGACTCCACTGTAGTCTGGTAATGCTGTTTTCCTGTGAAAGACATGCTACTGTCAAACAGCACTGAGATGTAAATTAATCTGAGTGTTTCATTAAGGGCGTGAGGTTCTATTGTCTCACAGTCTATCTGTCTGCTTCAGAGAGCAGGGATGTGGAGGAGGGAAGAGGGTTTAGCAAGGTAAAAGGGCAAGCAGAAACACAACATGTTGACTCATGCAGTGTACAGTGTACAACTGATGATGTATTTCTGTCACAATTTTCTTCAGAAATAATCCATGACTGTTTCTTTATCATCACATTTTCAAGTTAATGCCACATTCCACAATATCATTTCCAATCACCGTAAAGTCTCAGCTCCACCATTAGAGGTCAAATTTGCAATAAAGATGTGCAGGCTCACTGTCTGATACTGATCATACCCAAGTGAGTCACCTGTATCAGAAACTGTTCTGACAGTGGTGCCTGATATCATCTTCAGTTCCTGGCACTGCCTGGGTGCTACTGCCAGCCCAGCATTATACAATGTTACGGCATGTCCTGACTTTCTGTTTGTCCAGCCAGTCCAGCACAGGTGTATTGCTGGGAACATATCCAAGCCAGACAGCACCATGTGGTTAATCCCTTGATGAAACTACACTGCCAAGCACAGCTACAAGGTTGGCAGTGTTGTGCACGTCAGAGACGTAGTCCAGGTACCAAATTCACTGTTCCCATTTTATTCCAGAGAGCTGCAGCAATAGATAAATACAGTTAGATAAAGAGGAAGACAGTGATACAGTGTTTTTGCCTTAGGTGAGACACCTGTTACTGTCTTGACATGACAGAGAAAACACAGATCAGAGTAGATGCTCAGGAGAATGGGCTTTGGCTTTGTGTGTGCATAACTGAGCTCATATTGCTGACACAGATGCTCAAAACCCTTTTCTGAGGTTTCTGGTATTTCACATACACACAAAAACAGTCGTGTAGATGCATGTGAGCATGTTTGTGTGATCACACACACTACCAAAGATGATCATAAGCTTGAGGAAAGGTCCTTTTCACGTCTATGCTTGTGTAAATCAATAGCTTTAAAAACAAAAGACAGAACGCTCCTTGTTTTCCCTCCTTTGCCTTTCAGAGATTGCTATGGATGTCAGCTACTGTAAATAAAAGAAAATCAGAATCCTGCTAGACATACACATACACACTACACTTCCAAAGTGGGCAAATCAATACTGGCAGCCATGCTAGAATGAGCAGACATTAAATAGCGTCAGTGTCAGTTTATCTCCCATGTTTAGGTAAAATGATCTGTCTGACAAAACATGCTGATATGTGCTGGGCTGAGTGCAAAGTACACACAGATAAAATTTAATTAGTGCCCGTTTTCAAGCCTTGTGACTGCATGAATGGCTGTAGTGATGGGCACATGTGTACACGCACCAACGGGAGATATGCTGTGAAAGAAACACTGGAGCACAGAGCGAGAGAGAGAGAGAGGGAGCAAGAGAGCGCAAGCATGCGAGTGCATGTAGGTGGAGGGGATTAGCCTCACAGCCTGATTGGCATGCAGGTGGAGTACAGCTTTCTCTGAATGCAGCAATATTTTGCAGCAACCCTCTGACAAGCAGGTGCCATTCAATCATGTGAACAACATTCAAGTCCTTTCCTCAAAGCACAGATGATGCAGGACTGTATAATGCTACAATACAATGACAGACTGCTCTTAACAGTAATTTATTTGACAAAGAAAAGCTCATGCAAGCTACCTTAAACAGCAAACTGCGCTATCTGCTGTTGATAATAGCTTTAAATAAAAAAAAAAAGAGTCTACATGAAATTGTAGGCAAGAGATGATCCAATCAACAATCCATGATAATATGACAGCTTACTTTGCAATACACTACACACTAGCAGTTGATCTCTATGCTGCTGTTGGATTACGCCTTTGGGCGAAGCTTTTGCCAGGTAGTTTCCATTCACACCCAGCACTCACACTCAATATGGTGACACAGAATGTGCCAAAGTCAGGTTCTGCTATCAAGCTCTAGATAATTGTGTGGCGTCATGGGGAGCCAGAACATGGGTTTTTAACTTGGTTTGAGCAACCCCTAGCATAATCAAATCAGAAGTGAGAGAAAATCAGAAAAAAAGAGTGAAAACACTGAATTTGCTGATGTGAGGGAATGATACAACCTTTCTTACCAGATCACTTGTTGAAAAGTGTTTAAGAGGTTTAATGTTAGAAAAAGCAAAACAACAACTCTGCTCTGACAGTTGAGACTGTATTTTGGGTGAAGAGGTCTGCAGTGTATTCACACAAAGGACCATTTAACACTTCCTTCAACCAATGCTCAAGATCTTCACTTCATTTTCAGCTGAAAAGACACCAATTCCAGTGAACTATAACAAATATTTATTTATTTTTTTAAATAAACTGTGACCACTAGTCTAGTTTTCAATTTGACACCTCTCGAGCCAATCTGACAGAACTGAACACCTGCAGACGGCCTGACCTTAATCTATTTCATCCTTGTCACTCCTCTCTACTTTCTTTCACTTGTTTCTTTATTGGTGCCTTGGGCAGTAACATCCATCACTGAGGTTAACAAAGCCTAATGACTTAGAAAAGTGGCAATACAATGTCTGCCAATAAAGCACAGAAAAAGTAAGACAATTAAACTTTTAAAACCTGAACAGAAATCGAGAAAACTAAGGTAGACAAATTAAACATGGGATTTGGAGCATATAAAAAATGTGCAAGGGTTACTTATCAATAAGTATTAAGTACTACTCAGTATTATGTCTAATCAAGAATCAAGTGAATAGAAGAGGTGATAGTCAAACTCAATACAGAAACAGATTTCTACTTAGCTCATAATAATAATATATAAAAGCGGCATTCACTGTTTTGCACTGTGCCTATGTTGATATACCATAATATACTAGACTAGATGTTTCTAACGTTGCATTATAGTTAAAGTAATCAGTATTAGTTGACTGCCTTATTGTCTAATTGTTAAAACATGTAGTAGTAACAGTTAACGTTTCTAGTCTGTTATTCTAAAAGCAGCAACAGCTGCTTTCACAAATATCAGATTGTCATATAAAACTGAACTGGTCAAAAATGTAAATAAAACATTTTTGTGTTCCCAGCTCTACTTTATTCTCTGATATTTTTTATCAATATCTACTCCATTTTAAAAGAAAATCCTTCTTGATAGGAAAGGATTCAATGTCTTGTCATGGAGTAACTGCCTTAGTTTATGGCCCTGCCAGTATTTCAGTTCCTGAGGGGCTCACAGTAACATGCTGACACCATTTTATCCATTTAGTTGAAAATGAGAGGAGAGTACCGTGTAGTTTTATGATCTTACCCACTTGGCGAGATTTCTCGCACTCCTGGTATGTCTTACGCCTAGGGCATGGAAAATAGAAAATATGCTCTTGTGCTCTCCCCCTCTCTCTGTATCACTGTGTCTGTAACTGTTACACGCATACACAAACACCTACACAAAAATATTTGTCTGCACACTAAAATATATTTGTGTGTGGGTGTTGTAACCCCTGAGTGCTTGCTCTTTGCTTTAAAAAAAAAACGAGAAAAAAAACCTCAGCCAAACTGTTGTACTTGTCATCTCCAAGCCTATCAGCAACACTGTTTACCTGTTCCTAGTGTCTCTCCCTCCTGAACTGAACGGTCCGCTATGTGCAGTGAGTCAGAGGGGAAGGAAGCCTTCAGGTTTCACAGCACTGACTGCGTTTATAAGAGAAGCCAGAGCTTGGCTTTGTGGTGAGTGCCCTGTAAAAAGGTGGTGACAGAGCCACATACCCTCCCTACAACAGTAGGGTATAGACTGATTTCCCAGTGGTATTAAAATCAGAAACATTTGTGAATAAGTCACTCCAAACACTGCTGCATTTTTACTAGAGCCATATTGGCTGATTATGGTTGTACTGGTATTGGCACATTTTTCTTCAATAATGCATAGCTATAGTTAGTCATTTTCAGTTCATTTTGAGAATTAAGTTCCAATTTAGAGTAAAGAAATTGACATGTAGGTTCTGCACTAGTGTGTAATGTCGATGGCTTCTTATCCACCCCTCACTCATCACATCCAGCTTTAAAACACCAAGATGGAGAATGCAGAAAGAGTCCAGAAACTGATAGAGGTTTTTTTTTGTCTATCTTTATGTACAATCTATGATTCTATACAACAACTTTTGCAATGCCTGCAACATGTGTAACGGGGTACACACCACAGCTAAACAGATGGTTCAGAGTCAAGCAGTGTTTTCATGGCAATTTGCTCACTAGTTTCTGAAAAAGATTGCTTGAAAGATAAAATAATGACCCCCACATTTTCCCTGTTCAATATAACTCCAACATACTGAATTTAGATAATGTATGGGTAAGTGTACAGGTGGTACAGGGAGGCATAGGCATGTGTACTAAGAGCATCATCTGATATATTCTTTTTTTCCCCTCTCTCAAGAATTGGTACCAATCCAAAAAATCCAGAAGCAGTCAGGTTTCTTACATGTATGTAGGTTAAAAATAGTCAAAGACAGTGAATGGTCAGTACACCACTCACTTAGTATACTAACTGAATGGAGGAAATCTTCACAGTTAAGTACTGTAAAGTATTAAATTTAATAAACACATATGAAAAATATAAAAAATATAAGGCATCATATTATTGAGGCATCATGTTATTGGTGTCACACATATTATTGAGTGACACCTAAACAAAACGTGAAGATGTCCTAGTTAATAAAGATGGCCTGAGCAACGTAATTTCTAATCAAAAAGACTTGTAATTATATACTGAACACGACTAACTCATCGAGATATTTAAATCGAGCTATTAAGTTCCATTTATCACATGGGTTCAGTAGAAAAACAGTGGCCAGGATTGCTAGCTGTTCAAATCCACATTCATTATATGCATGTCACTGCCATATGAATGGTATATAAATTGGTTCACGAAATTGTAGTCATAGCACCAAACATGAGGCTTCCAAAATCTTTAAATAAACTAGTTATTGAGATGAAAGGCAAGAAAAAGGGGTACTATGTGCTAAAAAAAAAAATGCAGAAAGACAAAGAGTGTAGCAACACTAAAAGTCTGTGTGTGATTATATGTCATGACAGTCTGAGCTGAAGACAGTGGGTGTCCTGCCAGACTGTAAATCACTGCCTGCGCGCCCTCGGGCTCTCTTGATAGGTGACAGCTCCAGCCCTCATCTCACCCACTCCACGCATCTTTCTCTATACACAGAAGTGGACGAAATATAAACACTCATGTATAATAAATGCAGAGGCAGGATGACAGTTACTGTAATGTCATGTCTGTGTTGGCAACCAATTAAAACTTCCTGCATACAATCATAGTGAAGGAGAGGAAGGTGTTTAAGGTGAAACTATTAATTATTTGGAGAGTTTTTGCACCTGTAGGGATACATTTAAAATAAACTACAGTATTTTAATACAAGTTAATTATTTAATTCATTTATGAGACAAAAATGTTATGTTAATGAGAAGATATTTAAGACCTACTTGTCCTTGGATATGATTTTTTACACAATGAACTGCATTTATATACCAAGACACCACCACAATAAGGCTCTCAAAAAGAGTCAGAGAAAGTTTGTGTGCCTATACCAATTACTCCCAGTAAATGAGTTCAAGAAAAAAAAAATATTTTGATGACCTAAATGGATTCTAAACTGGGAGGGCCCTAGATTTGATCCACATATGCAGAATGCTTAGCAAGGAGAAATCAAATGGCAATGAACCAAATCAAAGGCTGTGGTGAAGATTTGCTATTTTTACAGAAGAACAGATGCACTGAAACCCACGAGACAACAGACTCAGAGTTTCTACTTCACCACAAATGTAATAATCATTTACTGCTGCAAGTGACAGGTCGGCTTTGTAGCAGAAATGTATGTGTCTGTTTATCCTCCATCTGTGGTGGCATCTGTTTCATATTTTGTTCTCACTGTCTGCTTGCCAGTGTTTGGCATCAACACATTCAAATGTTATTTTTATCTGAATACACAGGAGCAAACCCATTACTTGTGTGAGGTTTTCGTGGTCGTATTCACCAAGATGACATTTTTTCTTAATACATGTATATATTTTACTCACATACTTTAAGGAAAAATGAATGTGTGAGCTCCAAGAATAAAAGACTGCCCTCTTACTCTAATTGTTGTGCTTCTCCCTAAAGAAAAGGAAGGTCTTGATCTGTCAGTGTCAGGAGATGTGCATATTAAAAACACTGGCTAAAACCCATGGTCACTGTGAGCCTCAACTATTCCATATTCCATTCTATAAGGTCAGGACTCTGTCAAGTTCAACGACACTGGTCAAGAGTCAAGATTATGGTCACAGGACACAGTGTGTTTTGAAAGAATCTCCATCTGTGAGCTGACTCTGAGGGTCATGGACAAGACACTTCAGAATTTATTTGATAGCAACAGAGTACTTCTCTATGCGCAGCCTTACAACTACTTGCCTTGCAATGTGGTATTTCATGCAGTCATAAATTTCAATCCAAGACATAAAACTGTCCAACCAAGACCACACAACTACTATGTAGAGCCCCCCCCCCCCTTTTTTTTTTTAAATGCACCATAATTATACACAAAGCATCTTTT
>VVAS01086850.1:2311-14394 GCA_015103295.1 Ptychochromis oligacanthus | reverse complement strand
CCGGTCACTCTAGAAATGACTGCATTAATTTTGAAATATGATGTCATTCACAGCCAGGATAAGCTTTCTTTTGGCTTCATTTCATCAGGAAATTGTTCTTCAGCTTTGTAAACAGGTTTGCTTGGAACTCATAGAAGGACTTCTAAAAACACCATTTTCTCTCTCTTCTCCTGTGCTGCTCTCGAATGGACGATCTATCTCTTAAGCAAAGAAAACTAGAAGAGGTAAGGTGCTGCCACAGTTTAGAAATAATTAAGTATTGCACATGAAAATATCTAAAAGAAATCCAGTAATCCTTTTTTAACTGCTGTACCAGTTCAGAAAGAATAAAGTGAGGGACTACACTGATTCTGACTCCGAAAATGATGAGTACGAGCAGGAGGACCGAGGGCTCATCCTCAGACAGGTGATGTGACGCTGTCACACTCAGCTTGCCAAGAAGTGTTATCATTAGCTGCTTTGAAAGTTAACCTTATAATAAATGTCTGTAAACATGTTTCTGTTCCTGTCCTCAGAATTTAGCTGTAGTCCTTATGAGGTTCATAAGAACCGAAGTCAAATGTTGCCTGTTGAGGGTATGTCTACGCACCCTGAGGATTCTGTCCCGGGACAAAAAGGTCCTGGGCCCCTTGGTGACCGACAGCGCTCTCTTGACTCTGGCCAAACTAGCCGGGCTGACCACAAATGATGTCAGCGACGAAGTCAGCGACCCCGACTCTGATTTCTATGATAACATCATTGCTTCTCTCACTGAGGCCAAAGTGCTGCAGGGTCACACTAATGAGGACGAAGGTGAAGCTGAAACCAGCGATCAAAATGAAGAGCACCTGGCCTTTGATGAGGATGCCAAGAGCGACATCAGCATCACCAACAGCGGAGATGTGGACAGCATCAGCTGGTTTGGGAGCCACAGGACCAGCATCAATGAAATGCACAGAGGTGGCATCCATCAAAAGGCGCTGGAGCGAGGGCGGAGGGACCGCAGAGAGAGCAAGATGGATGTGGAGGAAGAGGTGGAGGAAGTGGAGTCAGGACAGGAGGCAAAGAGAAAAGAGGCCATGAAGGTGCTGTGTAATGTGGTTTACAACAGCACCTGGGCACAGGAAAGGTTCAGTGCTCTCAGGTGGGCTTTATCACAGCACACAAACTCACATGCAATGTCACACGTTTCCATGCACACCAAGCTTCTTTTTAGACTCGGTGGGGGACTGAAAAAAAAAAAAATGCCCAATCTCAGGGACAGTGTCATTCTCATTTCTCATTTGGCTTCATTTCTATGCAAATAATGTCTTTCTGGGTTTTTCCATCAGGCTCATGTGTGGTCTCACAGAGCATGTGTCCTCCAGTATCAACTGCCCGTCTCCCTCTAGTGCTCAGTTCTATGAACTACGCCTCATGTTCCTAATGACTGCACTCCGGCCAGAGCTCAGCACCCAGCTTAAACAGGTCACATTATCACATGTACTCCAAAGTGATTCCTGGTGTGCACCTCTTACCTGCCATCACACTCAGTATTCTCTTCCAGGAGGGAGGGGTTTCCATCCTCACAGCAGCCTTGGAGAGCTGCCTGGAGGTGCAGTGGAAGGACCAGTACGAGTGTGCGCTGGAGCCACAGGCACAACCCATCTCTCCGGAAGCCTCTCAGCGCATCACAGAGATCCTCAAAGTTCTCTTCAATATCACGTACACCACCCACAAGCAGGAGCCAAGTGAGGTCTGTGTAATGACCCTTTAAGCCTTTCTAGGTGTAACAGAACATCTGTATACAGCCTACCCAGCTCACAATTTAAAAACCTTTGCTTCCATGTGTAGTTTTTACAGCCAATGTGTATAAATAGTAGTGCTAATACGATGCTATTATCAGTCAAATATGCAATCTTGTAAAAGTTAAATGTGCTAAAGAACAGCACAGATTAAGAGAGAGAGAAAAGAGCTGTACTTTGTGTTTTGACCCCTATCAGGATGATGCAGCTCTGTACCGACACCTGGTGGCAATCCTGCGCCTCTGCCTGATGAGGAAGTGTGTGCTGTCAGAGGACACAGATGAACTGCAGGGGTGAGCACATCCATCCATCCATTTTCTTCTGCTTATCCAGTTCAAGGTTGCGGTGGGTGCTGGAGCCCATCCCAGCTGTCATAGAGCAAGAGGCAGGGTATACCCTGGACAGGTCGCCAATCTGTCGCAGGGCTAACACAGAGAGACAGACAACCATTCATGCTCACATTCACACCTACAGGCAATTTAGTATCTTGTCTATGGGCTGTGGGAGGAAGCCAGAGAGAGCCCATGCAGACATGGAGAGAACATGCAAGCTCCACACAGAAAGGCCTCAGCTTGGATTTGAACCAGGACCTTCTTGTTGTCAGGCAACAGTGCTAACCACCACATCACTGTGCTCCCCTCCTATTACCATGCAGTTTTGACATATACTATGCAGTTTAATTGATTTAAACAGTAGACTATAAAATGAAATCTTTGCCAATATAAAGCTTCAGAAGTCTGTTTGGGTTTGTTAATAAAAAGAAACTGATTCCAGGTTATAAAAACCAATATGACTCCTAAATATCACTTTCATGCAGAAGCACTGTTTTTAATATAATTTGAAGCAATAAAGGTGAATATGTAATTATGAGTTTAATAACACATGTCCTCTCCTTGCTTGCTTATTTGAGACTTCCAGACAGATTAAATTTCCAGCAGATCTGATTAAAATCCGAAGTAGATATAGAAATAAATGTATTTTTCATTAGGTCTAGATTTTCATAACATGTTCTTATTAAAAGAAATATAATTCTAATAACAGTTAGCATATTTTAGTACTATTTGTTGTATCTTTGAGTGAAATAGTGTATAATAATCCATCCTGCCAAAGCACACCAAATATTTAAAGGGGATCTATTACACTCATTTCCAGCTTCATCTTATTCTTGGTTTTTATTCTTGGACTATTGGAGTAGCTTTGCATGATTCACTGTTCAAATAAATTCTTTTTTATCAGTTCCCCCATTTTTTTCTGAAACACACACTTCTGATTGGCTGTCCCTCACAAACAGAAGGTTTGAACAGCAGGTGGTTGGGGATTCTGTGGCTGAGATGACCACATTTGGGACACCTCTTCTCACTGACATCATAAAGTGCCATCGGTAGAAAATACTGTCTGAAACAAGTGTTTAGAGCACTCTGAAGCCTGAGCTTTCGGCTCACAGGGATTACTTGTACATATACTGACCTCCATTGTAACAGTATATATATGACTGAAAGCAAGGAAAACCAGAGTAGGGAATAGATGTCCCTGTTCTCTTCTATCAACACTCACTCTCTTGCTCTGACCTTGTCTCAATCCCACAGTCACACAGTAAACCTGCTGTCAGCGCTGCCTCTGCAGTGTCTTGATGTGTTGCTGATGGTGCCTCTGGAGCCAGACTCAGAGCAGTGTGAGGGGGTCAACATGGATTGCGTCCACACCCTGCTGATGTTCACGGAGAGACGCCTGGAGTCGGTGAGGGAATAGAAAAGAGTTCTGTTTGGAGAAACCTTTACAAATCCATTTATGTTTTTTTGGTTGTTTGTTCTTAAAGAAAGTTTACAATTTTTCAGTCTGAAAAGGACAGCATCTGGTATTGCTGAAATAACTGGAGAGGGTTTGTTTTATGTGCTTTTCAGGCAGATAAGATCAAAGAGAAGCTGACACCAATCCTCAATCTGCTGACGGAGAGCTGCAGGGCTCACAGAGAAACACGGCACTACATCAGAAAACATGTAATATATGATACCTAAGATAGCTGTCATGTTTTGCTTTTTAATATCAGTATTCCACTGATGAGCCAAAATATTCTGAGCGTCCTTACTGTCCAGTATGCCTTTGGTCATTTGCATGTAACCAAAACACCTCTGACCCGCTGAGGCATGGACTCTAAAAAAATGAAGGTGTCCTGTAGTATGTAGCACAAAGACTTCAGCAGCAGATCCTTTAACTCTGGGAAGTTGTGAGTTGGAGCTGCCGTGAATCTGACTGAGGTCTGACCATTTCTCCTGCCTCCACCACACTGACTATGAGAACTGATTTTTCACTTCATATCTATCTTAAACATTGAAACGCAACACTGTTCTGAGGTAAACAGCTTATTTTGTCATTTGGAGGGGTCAAAATGTTGAAACTGAAGGTATAATCTGTCCTCCTCATTAGATCCTGCCTCCTCTGAGAGACGTATCACAGAGGCCAGAAGAAGGCACCACAGTGAAGAGTCGTCTGATTCGTCTCATGACTCATCTGGACACAGACCTCAAACACTGTGCCGCCGACCTCATCTTTGTCCTCTGCAAGGAAAATGGTGAGAAGAAACACTATCTGGATTCATAAAAATAGAGTAAAGTTACAGTCTAGTGATAAAATACAAAAAAAAAAACTCTTATTACTCTCTTTAGTCTTTGTGTTTATTATTTTATTCTTGATATTCTTGATTGCTTTCAGATTTCACTGAATATATGCATTATTCAAAATTTCATATATGAATACAGTGGTGTTTGCATTTTCTCTTACACACCTGATTGAAAATACCAATATTCATTTTCCCAGTGAGGCGTTTTGTCAAGTACACAGGTTATGGTAATGCAGCAGGCCTGTTGGCCACCAGGGGCCTGCTGGGGGGGCAGGGGGCCAAGACCTCCAGCTCTGACACCCAGTACTCCAGCGACTCTGATTCAGACACCGAGGAATACCGGCAGGCCAAAGACCGCATCAACCCGGTAACGGGGCGGGTGGAGGCGGAGCAGCCAGACCCTATGGAGGGCATGACAGAGGAGGAGAAGGAAGAGGAGGCCAAGAGGCTGATCATGCTCTTCAACAAGCTGTCCAGGTCAGCAAAAGGACAAACCGCTACAGACATGCAAGATAAAGGAGAGTCTTCAGTGTGACGAGGCTGTCTGTGCTCCTAGTGAATACAGGAAACCATTTAAGAGAGAAAGGTTCCAAATATGAAATAAGTAAAAGTTCATGGAATTTAATCAGCAAGGTACAAGTACAGAAAAAAAAACACTGTTGCAAAAGTAGTGTCCAGTGTCCAAACAACAGTTGCTTGATGAGCGTTAATGGGTCAAGCAATCATCAAAACTGTGTAATGGTAAGAGCTGTAATACTCAACTGTTCTTCTTGTTTTTGTAAAATACTGCAGTGAAGATAATTAGATTGTTTGAGCATTAGTTAGGTACCATAAACTCAAAAGAGTACCACCAGACTTTGTTCTTCATTGCATATGTATCAGAAATTATTTGCTTAATGTTAAAGCTCTTAATTACCAGGATGAGAACCACGTTACTGCTGATGATTTAACTGTCTACATCCCCGCGTACTTTGCAGAGACGACATCATCCAGCCGATGGGAGTGGATGAAGAAGGGAAGCTTGTCCCAATGTCGGGACTGAAGGAAAATCCTCTCTCTGAGGAGGCGAAGTCTGAGTCAGAGAATGACGGAGAAGCAGACGAAGGAGACAAGGACTGATCTCTGTTCAATCCATTCATTCAGTTTACTGATATTTTTTTGTAAACATTTCACATGTGAAGGCTGTCAGTGGAAAATATATGTTGCATCTCTATGGATGGCATGAAAAGAGAGGGATGTAGTTCCCAACCAAACCCAACCATACTAACAGTGAATACATTTTCATATTTCTTCTCCTTTGGATTCAGACTGATAACATAGAGCAGCAATACTGTCACATATAAGATCACAATGGTGAGAATGCAATTCTGAATAGATAGTAGATCCAGAAAAGGAATAATACCCATTAATGTTTCAATAAAGGTTTAAAATGTAATTATCTGACAGCGTGCATTTAAATGTTTCCAGCAGTATCATTTATTCTTCACTAGAACATTGCCTCTGAGTAAATGCCTAATTGGCCCCTTCTGATATCTGCACAGCACACTGATGTAACATAACGTCTCCTCAAGTGTATGTTGCTCATGTTAGGCTGAAAATGTCAAAAAAATCTTTAGACTGACTCAAGATCCTCCAACCACATCTACACTGTTAAATCAGCTCAAACTTTATATTTGTTTTTAGCACTGGCTGTGACTCAGCAGTTGAGTTCAAGGCATTAATGTCATTTTCACTTCACTGTACTACACTGTTAGCTGGGGGGTTGTTACTGGGCTGCACTTCTTTATCCATTAAGACACTAATTCCACAACATTACTGTAACAAATAAGCTCATCAGCAGGAAGACTGACAGATTCTGGGTGGTATTTGAGAACCATTAGGCCAGTTTAGAGGGAAAAACAAATCTGCAGAAAAAAGAAGGAGTGCACTTATTTCTGCACAAACACGCTGTTTGCAGGGGGAGAACGCAGAGTGAGTGAAGGGCTTGTGTAAACAGTTATAGTTTGTCTCTTTACATGAGTGACAATAGTCTTCAGCTCATTATTGTGAAAATGTGATCTTGATTGTCAGAAACACTAGTACCAATAATATCACTTATGTAAGAAAGATCCTACCAAATAATCCCTGATTATATACCTATGACTTATGTCAAAATATTAAGGTATAAATAAGTGCATACTTATGTTAAAGATGGTACAACTTGCACCTTAAATATATTTGATCCTTTGTGAGGTACCAACTAATACAACACAAGTGTAATTATTAATTATTGGTACATGATATGGTCTTTTTGGTGCAGAACTGAGACATAAAATGTTCATAAACATAACTGCACAAGATGTTTTGAGATGTCAAGATTAAAATCTCGAATGGGTTGAACAATGAGTGGTTCCATGTGTCAGAACTCCATCATCATCTCTTCAAGGGACATCTGCAGCTCCACAGACTTCAGGGAGGAGGCGCCGTTTTCAACAGCCATATTCTTCAGTAACTCCATTGAAATCAGGACCACCTGAGAGGGGGGAAAAATAATAAGGAGCAGAAGTCAGAGCAAGGACATGAATGACAGGAGCAAGGCGGCAGATTTGAGCTTGACAGGAGCCATGAAATCAGTGAAAGGCTGAGAAAAGAGACGTGTCAAGCTGGTTTCTTTGAGAAACTTTTCGTAGAAGCTTTTGATTTCTCAGCATGCAGTCCTGGTGGAGGCTGAGGAGTAGAAAAACCTTTTACACCTGAAGGATCAGCTGTCAGCACCGGTATTCAGGCTTTGTTCCCTTTGTGCTGTTAATCAATACTGAGACAAAATTGCCTCTTGAAAAGTGCTGCTGAGTACAGCTCCCTCCTCTTGAGAGGGCAATTTTAGAGGGTTGATCACTCATGAAATTTAATAGAAGTTTGTGCAGCAGAAAGGAGAAAAAAAATCCTTGCCTATCTGAAATACTGCATTAAACTCTGTGAGAGCACAACACTGTTCGCATGTTTTAAATAATTTCAAAAGGTTTCTTTACCTCCAATGTGACAAGTTTTTTCTCCCAAGGCCTGTTGTCTGGGTCAGGCCACCTCTCCCCGATACAGAAGAACAGGGAGCAGGGAGGGCAGTCTGACTCTTTCTCCTCAATGAAGTCCTTTATTCCTAAGGAGAAAGGAGCCAGCACATAAGATACTGTACCCAAATTCACTAAATTTACAAGAGCTTCATGATTATTTTTACCCACCTCGCACGAACTCCCTGAACATGTAAAGTGGCTGAGGATGCAGTTTAGAAATCTCTTGGGACTGTCTGCTTTGGTCATACTTGGAGAAGCTCCAGAAAGCTTTGCTTTCCCCCAGTCGCTGGCCATAGACCACTTGGCCCGACACCCCGACTTCCAAGCCATCACCCAACATGTTCAGAATCCGTTGGGTGAGGTTGGCTTGGGTTTGATCCAGCATGACTCCAGGACTTGGCAGAGAGACTACGGAGAGGCCTGACTCATAATCCAAAACTGTCCCACTAAGTTCAGGCCTGATGTGAAGAAAAGCATTTTTATTTACAGATCTCTGAGAAAATAGCTGAGAGTAAAACAAGAATTTTGATATAACTCTAGTGTCTATACTGTGAATGTGTATTGAAAGCCTGGAAATGGTATTAAGACTAGAAAACAGTACAATTAAACCAGCGTTTTCTTAAATGGGTTTACTAGTACCCAATGAAGTACTTTGGAGTACTAAAGCTTTTTTCAATATTAACTTAAGAGATATCAGTCATGCATAATTGCTAAAATTTTGAAACTATAATTAGTCGAATAACAGATGCAAGTTTAATAAACCACGTTTTATGTTTTCAGTGCAGTTGTTGCACCGATACTTGGTTGAAACGCAGCAATATGGTTGCAGAAGTAAAAGCGATCTACTTATTTGTGTGACTCCTTTTTTTGTAACTACTGATCAAAATAAGCAAAGATTATCAGTAAAGCTAAAACCTCTGTGCAACATATTAGAAAAACTGAGTTCAGTGCATATACAGTTATCCATTAGGGTCACTGTATGATGGCAAAAACAGTTTGCTGTGCATTCAGTGATTACATATTCAATGTAATGTCAGCCTTATTCTAAGCTTTTTTTCTTCAGAAAAAGGGGTACTTCATTATTAAAATAACACAGAAAATCACTGGATTAAACAACAAAAACATATTGAGCTTTAGGGGTAGGTTGATTTTTATTTTTTTTTTTATTTTTGCCTTCAGACAAAGCCAAGGTGGTAGTCACATGTTCATGCGAACTACTTTTCCCCAGATAGAAACAAGAGTAGCATCTACCTCAGTTTATCACTCAGAAAAAACGCTGAGCATCTGTCAGACGTCTCCTTTAATGAAAAGGTTTACGATGTTTACCTGTAGACGAAGCGGACTCCAGCTTCATTCTCAATCAGCTGCTCAGATACCTTCACCCCTCTGTAGTATACTGATATCTTGAATTGAGTCCCTATGGATTCAGAAACAGGAAAAGTACCTGAGGAAAGGTGCTTAACAGTTCCACTCTGTCCCTGTTATTCACATTGTCAGGGCACATTGTATTTAATGGCCTTGTTTAACATATTCCATTTGAGCATTGTGTGATGGATGTCATTTCAGTGTGTCTGTGTAAAATCCCCATTTGTCTGATAGAACAGCATCCACCCCCCCACCCCCTCCAACTTACTGAAATTATCTCCATCTCTGGTCTTGTTCATTGTCTGTAGGAACTGTGCCGCCAACTGCTCATCGTAGGCCCCTCCCTCAGCTGCCCCAATTGGATGTGCTGGTTGCTCAGGCAACCCAGCTTCACTAACTGCACCCTTATACATTACTGGATACTGCTGTTGCCCAGGCAACGGGTGTCCACCAATCACAACCTGATTCTGCAGCTGTTGTTGCTCGGGAGGAGGCTCAAAGCCTGCGGTGCCCTCTGTGGAAAAGTTGGAGAAACTGAACTAGCTTGTAGGAAAGTACCTTGGTTACTCTTTGTTTTCTGCTCATACTGCAGCAGTGAGGAGGAAATGATGAGCAGAGCTGATAAGTCTACCTGCTTCAGGGCCAATGTTCATTCCCTTAAGACACTCCTGGAGAATATCCTGGCTGGCTGCAGATTCTGCTGGCAAATATGGATCAGTTCAGACACATTCTGATAATGACTGTCATTAATAAGTGCCAGATTAATATTTCCCTTCTAAGACAAAACTGAATGAAAAAGAAATCACTCTTACCTGAAAACACAGCTTCTTCTGGAAGGTAGAGACATTCTTCAAAACATGGGCTGACCTGGCTCTGGGATATCACAGACACACATCTTATTCAATTACATCATTACTCAGCATTTAATTAATATTTGCATTTTACTAACTGTCTTCTTAGAAGTAAAAGGAACAAGTGCACTCTCTTACCTCTTGTGTGGGAATGCCCAAATCCGCAAACAAATCAGCGTCACCTTGTTCCTGGGAGCCAGCAGAAGAGTTAGCTTAAGGAGTGAAAGCAAAGACCTCTGCTTACAATCTGTTCAGCATCTTTTATTTTCTCAGAAACATGTCAGTTGGAGATAGAGAGTCATAAGTGTGTGCAAGCTGTAAATGTGCTGTATGAGATCACACTGATGGACAGGTGCTCATTTGAAAACCACTGTAAGACCATAGCCCCCATAAGAGCGTGAACTGAACATGTGGTGCACAACTGTGGTACCAGATTTCACTTGCAAATGCAATATGAAACTAACTGATTGCAGTGATAAAATGAGTATAAAGCACACCATCTTATTGAATTTTTGCATTTTTTTCTTCCTGTGCATTTTCAGTGCTAGGCATCAGTGAATAACCACCCCATCCCATGGACTGAGCAAACACTTCTTTTTAATTGGCTGTTATCCACTACAACAAAGATCCAAATGGTCACCATGTACTGCGGTGGATCCTCACCTTTTGATGCTGACTCCTCTGGCCAGCGAAAGACTTTATGGGGGTTAGCAGCGTCATTCTTGTTGTCATCCACCATTCTGAAGCCTTTAGCTCGGAGGGCGCTGCGGAAGTTCCTCTTCCAGACTGAGGGGTCTCCCTGAGCCCGGCCGTTGCCGCTCACCTCTGCCCAGGCCTGCGGGGCAGAACCAGGTTGAAAGCCAGAAGAAGCTCCTTATGTGAACAGACTATGACTAATAAAGAATGGATTCTTGGACAAGGGACAGGTGTCAGATTCGTGTTCGTGATTGGTTTCTATTAAAATGTCACGACATTTCTGTCCCTGACAGTTTACCTTGAAGATGAGAATGTCAGTGTCAGATGAGTCCTGTCTCAAAGCGTGTTTCCATGGGATGCAGAACTCCGTTTGCTCTTCGTTTGTCCAGTGGACACCAGGATACCTGCCGCTGTTAATCTGTTCCCGCAGCCACGGGATGAGCAGTGGTTTCTGATGAGACATTTCTACAACAAGACAAAATACAATGTGAACGCTGTCATCAAGGCCCAAATTTAGCATCACTGATCCTTTCTAATTGTACTGATTTGCTACCATACAAACTATCACTGTATAGTCACTTGGATGTGGTGTAGGCAATTAAAAAAAAAAAAAAGCTGAGCTGGACTAAATGTTAAATCTACATAACCATTTATATATATTTAAATTTAAATTTTCTCTAAATTATGAATTGGTTTGAAGTCTAATGTCTAATTCCATGCTTGCCTGCAGATGGCGCTATTTAGTTGCAACTCGTGCAAAAAAAATGTAATCCATAAATATTACGATTAGTGAGTTAATAGGAAAAAAAAGTCAACTTAAACCGAGATTTTGAATTAATATCTTCACTGAAATGTAAAAAAAAATAAATCAAATAACATTGCTTTTTAAATATATAACAGTGAGTTAGGGTAGTCTCACTGTTTAACAGTGTTCAAAGCAGAGGATCAATAGTATATACAGCTACCCGAAAAAAACATTTTCAAGTGCAACCACTCCACTATTGAAACTGAATACAGTATTTGAATAGTACTGCAATATGAATCATTTTTGAGTTAATTTCACTTTTCGTCAGCAGTGACAGCTCTAAGAACAACAACTCTCCGACCTGTACGTAATGAGCTTTCAGTCGTTGACAGGTGAGTGTTGACTTCCGAGCGCAGGCGTTCCCCGGGTCCAAAAAAAATCCAAAATATGTTGTCTGTAGACGTATGTATCACCTCAAGCTATGCTCCAAACTGCCGCACACCGTCACGCCTGGAAATTCTTTATATACTGCCAGGAGTGCGGCTGCTTTGCGATTCGCAAGTCTTTCTCGGGAAACTCCGAGTTCATAGTTTCGTTTTCCAGATGTGACGTCAGCGAGGTTTCATACCAGCTGGGCCGCTAGGAGGGGTCTCTCTGTCTCACACACGCACACACACACACGCGCACACACACGCACGCACAGAGTAGGGAAAACGAAACCATTTGTTCTTTGCAGCTTTTATTCGTTTCTCAAATACAGGAGAGTTAATGTACAGAAGGACCAAGAATTTCATCAAGAACTGTACAATATTTACACATCTTTTTTTTTCCTTTTTTATGGAAAATTAGATCGTTTTCAAAATAAGTCATAGTATGCACAAACATCAAAATGATAAAAATGAAATGCCTATCTCATGTTTAAATATTCCTCATTTATACTCCTCCTTCCCATGTTGGGAATTGGATAGTTTACTTCTTTTTCTTTGCACCTGCATGAAT
>VVAS01086820.1:0-10903 GCA_015103295.1 Ptychochromis oligacanthus | reverse complement strand
TATTTGGATGGAGTTTTCTCATGAAAATATAGGGAACTCCTTTAACATTAGAATGAAACTGCCACCTAATGTAAGCAGTAAATGAAAAGTTTCATTTTACCATAGAAAGATTCAACCATTTAACTAAGTTTGTTGGCATTGGATGAATACATTATAGTGCCAAGAGTGTGTCAAATGACAGCATACTTATAACAATCTCTATGGTCCACTACAGCACACTAAGTCGCCTCTTCACATTACATGATTGTGGGAGTTTTTTTAACATTGTGGCATGAGCTTTTGCTTAACAGATTTTATCCAACTAGTGTGACTCTGTCCTTAATCATCTGCAGCATAGAGCTCCTTGGCAGGTGTAGTAGCCAGCCATATGACAGTTCTGGTGTTACAAAACAACATGTCACCCATGCATGGCGATATACTGTAGTAGGTGTTGTAGTGAGATGTTGTGTCGGTGACTGTGAAGGCAGCACTGCGTCTGTTTTTGTAATGTAATGTGGAGCTGCATTGCTTTTGGATCATCAGAACTGTTGGTGGCGCGTTGATTTCTGAAACACTGGTCTGGATTCCCTTTGATGTGCTACAAAGGTCATTGTCATTTCTGAATTTTAGGTGCATCAGTGTTCATGTTTATCTTTGATTCTAATGTGTGGAATGCTTAGATTAATTATATTTTTTTTTCCTTATTGACTTAAAAAAGCATTGTTCTGACCTGAATCAGATATTTCTGCATTCCAATATTTGGCAGATGGCCTCATAAAATATATGTAAAAAAAAAAAAAAAAAAATCTCAAACTGGAGCACTTGTTCATTTCTTTTTAGGAGTCAGGATCCAACCTAATGCCTTATGACTTGCATCCATTCCTTCGCTGTCAGTTAAGTCAAAAAGGTTAAAGTACTGCAAGACAAATTTGACTTCTGAGTTTCATATTTACTGGCTGGGATGCTGAGTGGAACATATTTTTTATTCTAAAACCATGTTTAATTGGAGGCAAACGGTAGCATGACAACACTAAGGAAGTGTAAATGCAAACAGAGGGTAGAGTTTAAGTGTAAAAGAGTCCGATACAAAATTGACAGCTTGAGAGAATATTAAATCGTGAGATTTAAAGCTGTAGTGCAAAATTTTTGTCTCCCTCTTCTGGCAGTGAGAGCAAATCAACAAAAAAAACAAACACACAAAGCCACACCAGTGCTGATCTGTGTTGTCCTAGAAGTCCATCACTTCTTTTTTTTTAGGCTATCCTTCCCATGAATCCAGTGGCTTTTCATAGGGTTTTCCACCACTGCTGTAGCCTACTCCGTCTTTGCAGTCACTGGGGCTGACGTAAAACGAAAGCCTAAAGTGGGTAGAACAGCCATCAATGACAACAAGTCAGAAACAGGATGAAAAGGAGCTCAGTGGAAGCGGGTTGCAAAGTGGCTTGTTGAGGAAGCAGCAACTGTAGACTTTGGCTTAAAGATCTACGCGAGATTTGTAAGTTACACATGTAGAAGTGGATCAGCTGATTTGGGCTGGCTGTTATCAGCTGATACTGGCTGTATGTAACCTGGTTTGGCAATTTCCTGAAAGTAACGGATGTTCATTTGTATGCAAAGGTCTCGCACTCCAGCTTTAACTTGCAAAGTTTGGCCCTAATGGATGGATGGTGCCAGCTTGTCTCAATAAAACAAAGGGGCTGTAATGAGGAATCTTAACATCATCAGAGCACTTATCAAACCAGACAGCATTATATACTATACTGTCCAGAACGCCAAAATCAGAATTTTCCTAATGAGAGAGGTCAAACTGTTTTCAATCTAATAATGTCTACTGTATTCTGAAATAAATTCACAATATTTTCAATACACTTGTAATTCCATTGACAGTTGTTGCTTGTTTATTTCTGTTTTCATTCACTGTCTCTTTGCAGTTCATTATACAAAATAAATCTGCACTTTGCATGCCAAACACTTCAACATTTAGAGTATTTCCATGAGAAAAGACTGTTTACACACAGTCATGTTGATTCTCGCCCTCACAATGTTTTCTAATTGGTATGCAGCACAAAGCTAAAGATAGGTTTGATTTCAAAACCTCACTTAAGTATCGTAATTTTGCTTTCAAGAGTAGCAATCCACATGGAAACGAAGCATTCAGTTTCGTGAGGAGGCCAGAGGCTGGCAGGTCTCTTGCCTACCAACCTTAAATACAGTGGAAGAAACCTTTAAACCCTTTACTATAAAGTAATAGAGCAAGTAAAAAAAAAAGTTAAACACACAATTTAAAGTACAATAAGTATTACTCATTGAAGAAATTTGGTTTCAACCAGTCCAGATTCCACCTCCAAAGTGAGTAATTGCTGCTTTCGCATCATTGTAAATTTTCTGTTTTGGGAGATTACCTGAAGGCACTGGGCTCTTGCATTCAAAACTTTAAGGTGTCTAATAGATGAATTATTTGATAATCAAGAAAATAAAATCTGTAAAATTTGTAAACCCATCTCATATTTTCAATTTAAATCTTAATCTGTACAGTAACTATTAGAAATGAGTGGTTATACATTTAATAAAAGCTTTGTCTATGGACACAAACTTCATTTTGAATTCAGAACATTTACTTTTAAAGAAAATTTACTTATAAAGCAGATTTTTTTTTAAATATTGTGGTGCAATATGATATATGATACTTAATACCAACTCTGTGTGTGCACACGTGCGTGCTGGATTTGTTCGGGGGATTTTATCTTCTTGGTTGCCTTTAGCCTTCTGTGGTAAAGAACACATCCAGTGTGCTGCTGACATAAGTGTTCAACTCAGATATAACCCCACTATTTAATACTGCAGTTATAATCTGCTCCTACCTGGTTTACACAGGGTGGAGAGGAATGTAGGACCAGTGTGGTCACCAGAAACCAGTTTAATATGTCAGACTGTATTAGGTTAAGGAGAATGTGACTAAAAAGCTAGGAGTGATTCTAAAATGTAATTATATAATTTTACACTCTTTTTTTTCTCTTTTTTCTTAACTGATACAATAAAGTGTTTGTCAGTGTCACAGTAGGGCTCTGTATTCTCTGGGAAGAATTGAAGCCTGTTCATTTTAGTTATGTTGTTTGTGCCTCAGTGCCACATGACATCATAGAGAAAGTCTGGTAAATACTAGAGTTTTACTATCCTTATTTGATTATTTTGTATTGCCCACCTATCCTCAAGACTACATTTGACCAGGACGGGGCTTTGGGAAGGCCATTCCAGAAGTTTAAGGAGCCAATTCCCCTAACAACAGATTCCAAGATTATCACTTCAAACAATTGTATGTAAGTACAAGTTATTTGGATAATTCACCACTTTGCCAAGGTTTGGAAGAAGACCCAAACTGTCATCCTCAGATGAGAAATTGGTTAGGATGTTCAGGAACAACTCAGGAACCACCAAGGCATCCCATGAACTGGAAAATGCTGGAACACCAGCATCACTGTCCGCAGTGAAACGAGTTTTACATAACCATGAACAAAGAGGGTGTAGACCAAGAAAGAAGCCCCTGCTCCAAAATCAACACCTTCAAGCTCGACTGAAATTTTCAGCTGCACACATGGTAAAGCCAAATGCCTTCTGGGGAAAAGTCTTATGGTCAGATGAGACAAAGACTAAGCTATTTGACCACAATAACAGATATGTTTGGAGGAGTAAAGGTAAGGCTTTTAAACCTAAGAACTCTGTAGCATCATGTTCTGGGGCTGTTTTGCGGCCAGTGGTACTGGTACATTGCGCAAAGTGGACGGGATAAAGAAGAAGGAGGACTACCTCCAAATTCATCAACTTCACCTTAAATCAACAGTTAGATGGTTGAAACTTGGAAACAACTGGGTGTTCCAACAGGACAATGATCCCAAACGCACATCAATACTGGTTTTGGAATGGATAAAGCAGGCTAATATTAAGTTTCTGGAATGGCCTTCCCAAGCCCCACTGTCAACCCTATTGAAAATTTGTGGACTATACTTAAAAGCTGGGTCCATGCCAGGAAACCAACTAATTTAAATTAACTCTACCACTTCTGCAAAGACGAGTGGTCAAATATCCAGCCAGAATTATGCCAGAAACTTGTTGATGGGTACCAGAAGTGTCAGGTCAAGGTGCAACTTGCTAAGGGAAATTTAACCAAATATTAGTGGGGGTATATATTTGAGCCCGTATGTATAATTTTGACCCTGTGTGGAAATTCAAACTTGTGCTCCCAGTTCTTATTTTTTAAAGTCATTAAAGATGTATGCTGTACAATCATTCCACCCTGGAAAAAGAACAGTTCAAAGAAATCATTAAAAGCCCAAAATTACCATGACATTCATGCCCATGATGAGTGTAAGTAAACTTCTGATCACAACTGTATGTACATCTTAGCCTCTAGAGGCCTCAGTTAGCGTGTTAAATTTTAAAGGTTCATGAGAGTACAATTAGAAAAAGATTAAACAAGTATAGCTTGTTTGGAAGGTTTGCCAAGAAAAAGCCTCTGCAAAGGACCTGGGTACCTTGCAGTCATTGAGCTGACCATGAACTCCTCTGTATGCCAAAGTATTCTAGAGTCAAATGTGAGGCCATCTGTCTGACAGCTAAAGCTTGGCACAAACTGAATCTTGCAATAGGACAATGATTCCAAGTTCAAGTTCAAGTCCTTGCTGCTAAAGGTGGTTTTGCAAGCTATTGAATCATTGGGTGTACTTAGTTTTTCCACATACTGCTTCTGCATTTTGGCTTAGTTTTTGTTAAATAAATAACATGGTGTAATAAGTCATGTGTTGCTGGTCATCTGAGGTTGTATTTATCTAATTTTAAGACCTGATAAGGATAAGATGGTTTTTTTTTTTTAATTATTATTTTATTATGTCTTGATATGTAAAACCTTAGAATTGAAAGCAGGTGTACTTTATTTTATTTATTTATTGATTTATTTTTTTATACCAAGATTAGAAATATATTTGGATATATGGACATACTCAAGCAAACACCTCAAAATTCTGTTGGGTGCAGTACTTTCATCCATGAATTAAAAGTAGCAAATCTATACTGTAGAGACCTAAGTCACTGACATTTTTACATAAAAAGTAGCCTACATTACTATTGGCATCAAAATATATTTCTAAAAGTACTCAGAATGCATTATTTGTTTCGATTAAAATTACTTCTGTAAAACCTATGGTTAAATCACTGTACTGTTGCAGCTGTTGGAGGTGGGATTTATCTGACATATTTTGTGTTTGCGCTATTATGACCTCATAATATAGCAGGTTTTTCTTCACAGTAATACGTTTTAATAGAAAGTTTAAAAAAAAAAAAAGTCTAAAATAACAGCATCTGACTCTGAAATGCAGTCGAGAGGAATAAAGTAGTACAAGTTGAGTGGCTTCTGGCACGATCATAAATTTATAAACTATGAACTTACCACATCTCACCTTCCAGTATTGCTACATGCAAGTCAGCCCATTGCAGCGCTATTAAAACCTGAGCCAACATAACTCGTAAAGGATTAGTACATCATGACTCAGCGCGCCTATGTGGTGTGATGGGTGAAATGCACCATATTACTGTCACACTACCCTGACACCACCGAGGTTACTGCAGTTCAAACCCCCAAAATATTCACACCACGCAGCTCACAGCGTCTGACTGAAACCATCCAATCAGCAGGCGAAGTCCTGACTTCTGATCCTTCTGGTCCCATAGAGTGAAGGGCGGGTGAAACACCTGTGCCAACTTGAAAACTTACTGATATTTAACACTGGTTTGTGGACTTTGAGGACTCGAATTGCGGTGAATTTAATGAGTTATGTAACGCTCCGAGTCCTCAAAGTCCACAAACCTGTGACAGAAAAAGTCGTTAGTTGCACACTCAGTGGCATTCACTTGCTTTCCCTGAAAATAGGAAAAGGATAGGCATCTAAAGTGGTTTACTTGCGGGCACTGATGCAGAAAGCACTATGGTAAGTACTCAGTAGGCTACAAAGAGCCCTCTACTGTTCAAAATGAAAACTGCCGAGATAACCAATAGCACAATCTGAAAGCAGCATGCACTGCACCATGTTTCTAAGATAAAGCAAAATCTTTTTTTAATTCCCATTGCCTTCTTAGGGAGTGTGATCAAAATGAATTACTGAATTATATTTCCAACTGTTCATGAGGTTTTTTTGTGTGTAAATCTCTGTGTAACAACACATGTTGATGCTTGCTTTAAATTCTCTAACGATGGTCCACAGTGAACATAATAGGAAGGTCACCTTTTTTTAGTGTAAATTCATGTAAACATAATACAAAATGCCTTTATACATGAAGCAGTGCTGTTCCTTAAAATCTTTTTATGGAATAAAAAACAAAAAACAAAAACAAAAGAAAAACTTTTTTTTTTTTTTTTTAATTCCATGGGTGAAGGATTCAGAGGAGGATACTAGGGATAGGGTGAGATGGAGGCAGATGATCCGCTGTGGCGACCCCGAAAAGGAGCAGCTGAAAGAAGAAGGGTGAAGGATTCAAGACATTACATTTCTCTGAAAAACGCGTGTTTGTGTGCATCTTAAATGTGGTCTAAAGTTATACTCTGACCTGACATACTCAAAAACACTGAAAAAAAGATGTCTAGCAAATCATATCAAAGCCATGTGTTTAGGTACCATTTTCTAATCAGTTACAATTTGACACAGATGTAATTAGGACATATTAAATAATCAATGATACCAATTCTTTATAAAAACAACTGGTTGTTAATTAAAAGTATAGAAATATAGAAGAAGTGGTATGTATTTTCCCCCATGACCCTTTATGCTATACCTTTATTAAAGGCTCATGGTCTTCTCATTTACTTAGTAAGATTTTGCATTTACAAATAATTAAGTCCATTAATGGAGGGATCACTAACTGAAGTAATAAGAGTTAAAATGTCACGCTAAGCCATAAGTTAAGCTTGTCATTGCCTTATTAGATGTTGGTACCAATGAGACTGTGATCTGTAGAGAGTAGGGAACAGGTGGAAGACAGCCTGGGGAGTTATGCTCTGGAGAGAAGAGGAATGAAAGTCAGTAGAAGCAAGACAGAATACATGTGTGTGACTTAAGGGAGGCAGGTTGAATGGTGAAGATGCAAGGAGGAGAAGTAGTGAGGGTGGATGAGCTGAAATACCTGGGGTCAACCATCCAAAGCAACGGACAGTGTACAAGAGAGGTGAAGAAGAGAGTGCAGGCAGGCAGGGTGGAGCTGGTGAACACGAGTGTCTGGTATGATTTGTGACATAAGGATAGCAGCAAGAGTGAAAGGGAAGATTTACAAGGTGGTAGTGAGACCTGCTATGATGTATGGTTTGGAGACGTTTGCACGGACAAAAAGACAGGAGGCCGAGCTGGAGGTGGCAGAGCTGAAGATGCTAAGATTTTCATTGGGAGTGACCAGGATGGACAGGATTCAAAATGAGTACATCAGAGGGACAGCTCAGGTTAAATGGTTTGGAGACAAAGAGGTAAGGCTGAGATGGTTTGGACATGTACAGAGGAGGGACAGTGAATATACTGGGCAAAGGATGTTGAGGGTGGAGCTGCCAGGCAGGAGGAAAAGAGGAACACCACAGAGAAGGTTCATGGGTGTAGTGATGGAGGACATACAAAGGGTTGGTGTGACAGAGGAGGATGCAAAGGATAGGGTGAGATGGAAGCAGAAGATCCATTGTGGTGACAGCTAAAGGGAACAGCTGAAAGAAGAAAACCAAATTTAGCATTAAAATGTGATCAAGGAGACAGTTAACGTTTAGAGACTTACAACCTTTAAAGTGAAATTTTATTCAAAAAAAGATACCGAAATGAGTAAAGTAAGCAACATGGATTGTATAAATATCTGTGCAACCAAAATGGGCACACTGAGGCACTTCAATGCCTTCTGCTGCCACAACACACCAAACTATCAAGTTTCATGTCCAGCTACAAAACTCTTAAGACCTTTGTTTTGTCAATTCATTTAAGCTGTATCATTATTATGATCTAATCTAAAACTTGTATGACTTGAAAATGGAATCTTAGGTTATGAAAGGATAAGATGTGACCTGGATAAAGAGGAATAAGCGTATCTTTAACAGGAGTGGCTAACACAGAGGGCACAAAGAGGATGTTAGTTCATTTGCAGTTTAACATAAATGTGTGTACTTTTGTTTTACAAGCTGCCCTGTGAACTTAGCAGTGGGTGAAGAGGTTAACATGCATACCGAAGCAAGTCTGAAAAATAGAGTTTCAGTTGTTCACACAAGCTATCAGGAAATACCGTACCAGTACTTAAAAAAACAAAACCAAAAAAAAAAACTGAACAATCACTGTATGACATTCTTCTGCAGTGCTTTGGCCCAAAAACTCTCATGGCACAATGAACTAGAAACAATCTGTTACAGCAGGTGAAGAGAACAATCGGATCTATGTTACAGTGTTTAACATGTACTTGATGCTTGTTGTGAAATTACACACACTCTAAAGCGCTGAGTGTCAGCTTGTTTCTCCCTCACACAAACTACACCGACAGGGTGGATGGTAAGTGCAACCCAAATTTTATTCTCATGATTTTTACCCCGACTTTGGAGGTAAGAGTTGCTAGTCAAAGATGTTTGTTTCTGCCGTTGGAGTAGACTTCAGGGAAAATGTATCCACTGGTGTGTGGTGTAATATGGAACATGAAAATGCGGCTCCTTGTACACCGCCTTGATTCAAACCTTGCACCACTTGTTTTGTATATTACATCAACTCTTGAATTTACACAGAATCACAAATTTTGGAATACATTCATCTTTTTTTTTTGTGTAAAATTATCACAGCAACATTGACAAATCTCTACAAAAACCAACCTCACTGCCCAAATCAGGCAAGTCCTCTGGCAAGGAAAATGTATGGAGTGATGAAGACCACAATTTGTAATATTATCGGCCATTATTCTCATTATGGACGCATGTCATCAGGCCAAAAAGAAATAAATACATATATAACAATATAGTAACACTGAAGTCTGGTTGGTGCTGACCCTGGAGGTTACACGCCCAGCTTGTTGGCGATAGTCATGACCACTTTGAGGATAGGCATGAAGGCGGAGATCTCACTGAAGTTGCTGCTGCTGACCACCTGAGTGTGGACCTCCAAACCCCGCTGGTAGTTCTGGCTTGCCACACAGCGACTAATCTCATGGAGCCCGCTCAGGATGTTGTGAGAGAGCTGAGAGAACAGCAAGGGAATTATATTATGTTACTAAGCAGCAGCTGATGGTTAGTTATTATTTTCATTTTATTATGTCAGAAAAATGTGAAAAATGCCAATCACATGTTTTGTGCACCCACAAAAACATCTTAAAATGGTTTTGTCTGACCACCCATCCAAAACCTTCAAGTGTTTAAGCTGTACATCTCTGTCTTGGAAATGAAAATTTAATTTTCTGTCAGTTGAAAACAACATTTCAGTTTAAAAGTGAGTAAAAGGCTGCAAATCTCAACTACTGCTTTCCTTTTTACCCCCATTTCTTCAGTGCAGTAAACGCAGTAGTTCTTAAACTGTGGAACAGCCCCACCTTGTGGGGATTAAGCTACTGCAGGTGGATGACCAAAGAAAAATGCAGAGTGAAACAAGGTTGAATAAATATAATTTAAGTGGAGGAACATGAACATTACTAGCAATTGTGTGGTCAGGTGTATGCCACTTGTCTACAGGCACCATATCTTTTCACTAGTGTGGTCATAAAAAAGCTTAGTTTTAGTGTATATATTGCCCCCTTGAGGCCTAAAGTTGGGATTTTACTCCCATGCAGATACAAGTGGACACTATAAATATGCAGTTTGTTTTGTTATACTATTTTCTAGCCCACTTGGATTTCACTCAGAGGATTTATGTGTACTTGGTGCTTCTGTAATTCACTCCATCTAGATAAAACATTTTAGTGTACAACGATGTCCACACAGAGCTTCGCAAGCACAAACTGATTCCATTTATGTCACCAAACCCAAATGGACACTTGCTTAGTTACAAATAAATAAAATGGCCTAAGACTGATCACATTCTCTGGTATCTTCACAAAGGTTGTGCATTTGGACTGGCTGAGCCGGCAGTTGCCGCTCATGTGGAGGATTTTTATTGATTTTTTTTTTATTAAAAAAATTAAAAAAAAAAAACAATTATCCACACACACACAATCCCTGACAAGTCAAAATATCAGTGGAATACGGCTACTGTTACTTAACTTCATCCTGATATTTGACAGCTTTGAGTTTTACTGTCAAATCAGCACTACATTGTGATGGAACGAATTGCTTGGCTTTTGAAAATTTAAAGTAATGTGTGCTGCCCTGATACCTGCAAAGTGAATGTAGACAGTCAACAACTCAGCTGAATCAGACAGGTATGTTGTACCTGGTACATTTTCATGTTGTCAATGTAGTTACACGATGGTGCCTGACATACTTCTACATTTATTTCTCTTGAATCTTATAAGGCCTAATATTATATTTTAGATATATGTGAGGATTTATTCACATATATCCTCACATATATGAGGATATGCATCTTCTTCTTTCGGCTGCTCCCTTTAGGGGTCGCCATAGCGGATCATCTGCCTCCATCTCACCCTATCCCTAGTATCCTCCTCTGTCACGCCAACCCTCTGCATATCCTCCTTCACTACATCCATGAACTTCCTCTGAGGTCTTCCTCTTTTCTTCCTACCTGGCAGCTCCATATTCAACATCCTTTGTCCAATATATCCACTATCCCTCCTCTGCACATGTCCAAACCATCTCAGCCTTGCCTCTCTAACTTTGTCTCCAAACCGCTCAACATGAGCTGTCCCTCTGATGTACTCATTTCTAATCTTGTCCATTCTGGTCACTCCCAATGAAAATCTTAGCATCTTCAGCTCTGCCATCACT
>VVAS01086739.1:4918-15286 GCA_015103295.1 Ptychochromis oligacanthus | reverse complement strand
GCACAAGAGATGCCCTCACAATCTGACAGATTTGGAGTGTTTTTGCAAGGAAGAGTGGGCAAATATTGCCAAGTCAAGATGTGCCATGCTGATAGACTCCTTCCCAAGAAGACTGAATACTGTGATTAAAATCAAAAGGTGATTCAACAAAGTATTAGTTTAAGGGTGTGCACACTTGTGCAACCGGCTTATTGTATGTTTTTAATTTTTTTTATATTTTTTCCCCTAACAGATTTGTTTGTTTTTCAGTTGAATTGTACAGGCTATAGGTCACATTAAAGGTGGGAAAAGTTCTGGAATGGTTTATTGTGGTCTCATTTTTTAACATCACAAAAACTTGGCATTTTAACAGGGGTGTGTACACTCTTTATATCCACTGTATGTTACACATCAATATTTGGAGAGTGAACTGTATTATAAAGTATCCTAACCTCTATTTCTTACTATATAATTCCATATTACTTTTTGAAGTAGGAGCAGTATTATAAAGTATCCTTATTAAGATTTAATTACCAGGCCATGTGTGTTATTAGGGACATTTAATTTTGAATAACTTAATTTGTAGTGTTTGTAATGTTGATGCCTTGCAGGATATTGTCAACATTTTGGCTCCGTTTACCAGTGCTATACCCTGTAGGTACCCAGTATTTACAAAAATACTTCAGATATATTTTTTATTTCTCCCTCCTACATACCTACCTTTAAGTAGGTAGGAATGTACACAGATAAATACAGTGAAATTCAGAGGATTTACACAGTAAATGTTGGGATATTACACTTTAGGTTTTGCGCTGTATTATGGAACACTACCATGCATTTAGAGATAAGGATACTAGTCGTTCTGTCTTTATGAGAATCTTCATTAATATTATGCATTTCTTAGCCCCTTACCCTAAACATCACAGTCTAACTTCCCTAACCTGAACCCTAAAACCAAGTCTGGACACTCCAACAGCCCTTTGAAGGTCTAAACCAACCAAAATGTCCCTGCACTCAAGTGTTAAAACTCATATAGACCAGTTCTTCTGTCCTACATGTGTGATCCTCCTCCTTCAGGCTGCAGGTCGTCTTTGAAGTCGGCTACTCTGTGATCAGAGAGGTAGCAACAACCGCAGCCATGTGGCAGTAAAACTGATCACATGTTAGAAACGCCTCATTGCATGTCCTCCAGGAGAGGTCACCTAAAACAGACTGAGTGTGTCTGTGTGTAAACATACTTGCACAACCCTGAGAAAAATAACGAATCTAAAATCCCTGCTGTAGTGTTTCAGTGTGAAAATGATGTTCAGACCCACTCAGATGCTTTCCAGCAGTGATGTTAAAGGAATATTTCACCTGAAGTTGAACAAATTTTCACCCAATGCAGGCTTCAAATGCAGCTCTGAAGACTTTGAACTGTCAAACCATCCAAAGGATCAGAGGAAAACTTCTAGCATTAGCTTTATGTTTGGTGAAAGAGTTGTTTTTCTTCCTGTACTTTAAATTATTTATTCACGCAGCAGCACTCAGGGATGTGGATTAGGTGTAGTTCTGGTTTGACAGTTGTGGATCAGAGTTTAAACCCTTTTAGAGAAAATGTTCTGACTTCAGCTCTGTCACAAGGTTTTCCAGGGATTTAAGAAGACAAACTTCCAGCTCCTTGCAGTTTTGATGATGCGTATCCCTGATCAGTACAGATAGTAGACTTTGTCTTTAAGTTACCATCAGACAGAAAGCTGACTCTGATATTAACAAGTTTTCCTATGGATTGCCACAAGGGGAGCTGACTTGGCCTCATCTCACTCGGGTTTTCCAAAAGATCTTCCATTTCTCTTTGATCAGGAATCATGGTTATGTCTGGTGATGGTAAAACAACAAAACATCAACATTACTGCTACATCTGAAAAGGTCTGAGGACTGAAAAAGTGAGGACAAGTGAAGTTTCACCTGTAACACCAGCCAATAATACTTGCTGCTGAATGTATCTGTGCTTTTCATTTCCAAAACCGAAGATGAACAACAGCTACACATGAAGTTTTCCCTTCCTGCATGTATCAGACTCTTCTCCAAAACTGAAGATGATCATCTTGCTTTTCAGTTTAAGTTTCTTTTCCTTTTAGGTAAAGGGAAAGAAACTGAATGCTGGGAGTTGATGTTTTTGTTTTCTGCACATGTGAGCTCCTCTTTTTGGATGGTTTTCCATGACTGTAGATCCTGTGTGGATGAAGCAGGACACAGTGAGTAACTTTAATGTTTCACTGCTCGTTCACTCCCCCTCCTCTTCATCACAGCTCAGAGGGTTTATTGCTCCCTGCTCGGACCTAACACAGTGTGAAATTAGCTCCCGTAGAACAGAACCGACATACAATTTTTATCACCTTTTATCTCGTGTTCTTTAATTGGACTGGACCAGAGCAGCAGAGCTCAAACTCTGGCTGAACAGGACCGGTTAATTAAAGGCAGACAATAATACCACAGCACAGAAAGAACCCAGTGAAAATTTGTTTTACTCCGGGAGTCATGGTGGGCATTAGTTTGGTAGACATAGCCAGCATGATGTCACCCACTATTTTGTGAAGAGTTCATCTTAGCTTTTTCAAACCAGACGTCACAAGGGATAAGGGAGCTTTCTCGTCATGGTTACAATGTATAATATTAGGGAAGAATCGTAAACGGTTATGAAAAACGCAACACTGACCACCAGTTGATCTTCAAAAGAAGACTATATCTTTTGGAGTCTATCCCAGCTGTCTTAGGGTGAGAGGTGGGGTACACCCAGCACAGTCTATCCAAACATGAACCACACATATACTACACATTGATGCTTCTTCATCCTTTTATCCATCTTTTCTCTCTTGTGCCACTAAACTGAAGTGATTTCATTTTTATTAAAGCCCAGGTGTGGCTCCCAGCAGACTTCTCCTCTCAGGGATAATGAAGACAAGTTTGACTCAGCTCCTCCAGTGGCTGCTGGAAACATTAGATATGAGGAAAGTGGATGCAGATGACTTCACCGATTTCCAGTCCAGAAAAACGTCCAAGCTCGTTCAGGCCAAACTGGCTCCGGTTTCCCTTTTTATTTCCACAGAAGTGAAATCCATCTGGGGCTACAGTTACATAGTGAGTGATTGAATCTGTGCTGTGAGAGATAGAAACAGATCACATCAAATATCATTGATTAGAAAGCTAAAAGGGAGCCAACAATCCTTTTAAAATAAGAGCTCAAACCATCAGTTATTTGCTTTTCAGCTGCACTCCTTTGAAACTAGTTTGTCGTGTTTTGACCAGCGTTTGCTCAGACATTTGGACACACTGAATAAATACTGAGGGCTGAAACATTAAACCTCTTTGTTTCATCACTAATAACTGTTGCAACAGCCTGGACAAACTGCCATTGGAAGCTTTTCTTCAGATAATATCTCTTCATGTGGGAAAAACAGTAACACACGGCAACATCCAAACGTCAGAAACATCAATCAGATCACTAGCAATCACAATCATAAACCTCGTATAATTTTATCCTATAAAAAACTAAAAAATGTTCTTTGGCAAACACCAGGAATCGCAACAGCATTGATTGAACTTCTCTTATTGGATGAATGGGTGCAAGTTTGGACTGGAAAAACAAGTTTATCTCAGCGAAAAAAAGAGTGAATGTTTTCTGACTTCATTGAGAATCCTGCTGTATATCCTGATATCTGTATTTGCTGTGACAGCAGGTGTTTTTGACTTATAGCTGAGGGTAAATTGTGTGGATTAGATTTTTATCTGCAGGCGCGACACATCCGCCTGGGATGCCAGTTTAACGGCACTGTCCTTGTAAAAGTGCCTCGAGCTGTCTGCATGTGTGCACTGTAAGAAATGTCTTCAATCTGACTGTCAGTTGCTTCTAACAGCTGATTTCCATGTAAAGAACTCAGGTTAAATTTCCTCCAAATATCAGAAAGATGTCACATTAATGCTTGCTTCCAAGTGCCTAATTGCAATGCCTCTTATCTGCTCATGGTTCACCTGAGTGAAGCTTGTTATGAATCCTCATACTGAGCTTTTTTTAACCATCACCATCTTGGTGCATTGAAACTGGAGGTGCCAAGGGAGGGATACACCTCATTGGTAGCAGCCTCTCAATCACAATAGACAATCCTTCCTGACTCTAATGCCACATTCACACCAAATGCTAAGTGAAGTTTAGCCTTGCATTACGCGCGTGTTCAGTTGGAAACCCACAAATATTCACCCATAACAGCCAATAGGAGGAGGAGGAGTACATGGATTTCTGGAATCAAGTTACGGAAACATACACTATATGGAAAAAAGTACTGGGCCACCTACACATTACACTTACAGGAGCTGCTCGGCCATGCCATGAAGCTAGAAATTAAACAAAGATAAATAAATGAAATCTGTGTTTTTGCATGTTAATCTCAAAGTTTTGAAATTTTAGGAAACATAAAAAAGTAACAAGTGAAAATTGTGGATTTTTGCCTGGGTTTCTCAGGCTGCATCATAAATACTGTCATATGTGGATACATTTGGCTAATTCATTCAAACTCTGGGACTTGCTTTTCAAACAACTCAGCTAAAAACTAACCATCGCCTGCGTAGCCAAGTTACAGCTAGCTGGATAAACTTAGCTTGCCTGCTTGCTAACATTACTGATAGCAAAATGATACCTGAGTAGAAATGCTTATTTGCTAGCCATGATATTAACTTATCTAGAGTAACTTGCAAAACAATGCAGAGCAAAAGTAATCCAGCAAATATTTTGACGCTGTATAACTGTCGGCTGATCATCTTTTGGTGACGTCTAGTCTTGGCTGAAAAATAAATCCAGAATTAAAGTTACAGAGATGTTAAGTTTGCCGTTGGCTGGATGTGCTTCTTGAACGTCACTGGGGCTTCCCTGTTAGACTTTCTAACAAGAGAAAGTGTGTGTTCAAGAATGGTTTTATATGATTTTTTCATCAATTAGAAAAATTGAAAAACATTTTTGAATGGGAGAACAGTAAGAGTGTGAACAAAAACCAAACACCACAAGGGTGACTTGAACTCCAGACCTCCTGCTCTGGAGCCCATTGTTCTTAAGCCTTGATTATACTCTGTGGACACAGACACGGACACCTGGAGACATCACGGTTGAGTAATCATTCCTGTTATACTTCTTTAAAGTCCACTTGAAGTCTGGCGCCTTGGTGCATTCAAATTCAAATTTAAAATCTCAGCAGACGAGGCAGGCACGTGGAAACAGGCAGGCAGGCAAGTGGACGTCCACATGGACCCTTGCGCTCATCATCAGGTCACTTGGCCCTGAGCAGACCCTTGTGGACGCAAAAAGTATAATCAAGGTTTAAGTGACTACACACTGAGATTTATAATACATGTCTTGCAAGTGGACAAATGAATGATATCACAGCTACAAACAGCTGAAGAGAGTTCCTTCACAGGGTGGTTCAGACTTAGTTCAGCCACTTATTTTCACACCTTTAGGCCTAAAGCAAGGCTATTAACTACCTAAAGGTCTAAAGGCCACTGGGTGGGGGAGCTGGGGGTCCACACCCACTGATATGATTGGCCTGAGGCAGAGACCTGAACATGAAGTAACAACAGAAAATGGCAGAAAAAGTCACTGCAGTGTTTCATCAGATCTTCCACTCAAACTGGATCCTAGAAGGAACCTGTACCACACACCAAAGCAACCAGTTAGAGGTTGCTGTTTATTTGTTTTAACGCTGCAATCTTTTTTGGTTACATTTTTTAAAAGCTGTCTAGCAAACCCAGTTTCTAAACTGTAAACAGGGCTGCTTCATGAATTTTAATCGAATGAAATCTTGCATTGTGTAGATGAGGGTGAAATAAAATGTTTCCTCTGATCTGCTTTATTTAAATAAAAATATAAACAAGAGAAACAAGCATGTTGCCAGGAAGAAAACATGAACTTAAAGCAGCAGTTTAAGCGACTTTGCTTGCTGGCAGACAAACGCAGTATGTGGTAATGGCTGGGGTAATGTTTGAAAGGACGGCCTGTGGTGTTTCATATCACAGGAAACTGAACAGGAAGAAGATCACTGTTTGGAAGAAACCTTAACTCTACAGCAGATATTATGTTCTCGTCTCTGCTTTCCAGGACAGTCTCTGGAGTATTCAGGTTTCAATCTAAAGTTTGGACCTTTTTTGCAGTGTGTGTTGTTATGGAAATGAAACAGTGGAAAGATGCCAGTCTGAGCGGTGCTCAGTGCCAGCAGAGCTCTGGAAGATTTCCAGCTGAATCTTTTCCATAAAGCTGTTGTGGTGACAGAGGTTTGTCTGTTGTTCTGTCTCCATTTCTTTCTTAGACGTCCAGGAAGCAGTTTTCAGTGGAATTAAAATGCATCAGGGACACATCAGGAGCTCCTTCACATTTCTACACTAGTAACATGAGGCCTCAGCAGTCTGATTTACATAAATGAAGTTGCTGTAATTCAATTTTTATCCAGAAATTCACTCTCTGGGGCTCTGTTAAATGAGAGTCAAACAAAGGGGGGAGTTTCCTGCCAGAATGACAGAATATCTGTCAGTGGACAGAGTGGTTATTTTTACCTTTCTTAGAGTGGTGTATTTTTTTTTTCAACCTGTCTGACTGCTCGTGTTTTCTCAACCCTTTCGTCATCTTTTTAGTGAGGTCACCATGTTCACACATGGCAGGATATTAACTGTGTTCGTCTCAGTGTTGTACCATAGTGAAGCTGTCCAGGGTTAGTGCAGCAAACCCTGGATGTTCGTATAAAACATGGCCAGAGTTTCAAATAATGAAGTCAGTGTATGTACAAGTAACACCTGTGAACCAAAACTTCAGACTTCAGACATTTTTTTCTATTCTTGGATCTGTATGATGTCACAGAGAGGGGATATTCCTAATATGGTCATCTGGCACACAAACCCCAAGGGGCAGTGAATCAGAAGAAATTTGGCTTAAAGTGGGACGAGCTAATACAGCTTATTTCAGACAGAGGGTGAAGTGAGAGGGGCTGCATCCATTATTAGAGAAAGAAGGATTATTTTGAACAGTGAATCATACAAAGCTACTCTAGTAGTCCAAGGTTAAAAATATGGAGCTGGAAATGAGCAGAAGAGGTTCACCTTTATACTTTCCATCTGTTCTTGTTGTGTGACTATGTTTTACCTGGTCGATGAATATAAAGAGATTTTTTTTTTATCTATTTCAAACAAACGTTTGTCTTGGGCCAAGTTAGGCAGGTTTAACTTAGCATGTTTTTCGATGGCGGGAGAAACCAAAGCTCCCCAAGAAAACTCAGGGAAGCAAGGGGAGAAGAAAGTCCACACACGAAGTCCCTGCCTGGGTTCAAACTCAGGAGGCTTGGTGTGAGAGAACAGTGCTAACAGTGCACCCTCCTGTACGTACTAGTCCAGCAGTTGTGTTATCATCATACACTGTATGTAAAAGTAGGACATAGCTTCTGGGTCTGGAAACTGCCTTAACCACTAGGGGGTGAAAAGAAATCCAGCTGCACTGAAGTCGATGGGAAAATTACACTACGTCGCACTTCACCTATGACCTCAGTGAACATTTTCTTAGGAGTTTACGGTCCCATTTAGCAAGTTTCAAGTCTTATTAAATAAAAGATGATGTTCATGTTGTAAATCATGGTTACATTAGAGCAAATAAAGGATAAAATAGGGGATGGTTTTTTGGCTTGACTACCATGAGAATGACAAAGTGCTACTGTATGAGGATGAACTGACGGTTTCACAGTCAGTTCCACCCCTCACTCATCACATCCTCTTTTAAAAAGCTAAGATGGAGATGTTAAGGAGCTACGTCCATTCGGACTATAGGAAAAGCTAAAGATTGAACTGATGAACTGATCCAAAAATAGTTTTTCTGAGTGCACTGAAACATCATGAAACTGATGTTTTTACCTTAACAGCAACAAATTTCTCAAATGTCGCTTTACCACCACTCAATAACACCAACAGGGACTGAGCTCAGACCAAATGTGAACCTCATGTGAAAGCAGGTCTGTTAGAAATCCACAAATATTCACCCCTAATGGCCTGCAGGACGAGGAGCACAAATACCAATACCTGGAATCAAGTTACGTCACAACTTACCGTGAAGTCCTACGATATCTCTCACTTTTCTTCAAGCTCTCTCCTTTCTTTCTGTCACTATCTAAAAGCAGAGTTGAACTAAATAGCTCGAGCTGCCATCAACCAGCGTCAATAAGCTCCTCCTCCATTTATGATTGTCTGTAGCGTCAGGAGAATCCCAGCTGGCACGTTTTCATGATGCGGAGTTGGAATATTTTAAGTCGCCCAGCAAGAATTCACATCAGTTCACCTCACTGCACGGCATGAAAACTTTGCGTCATGTTTGGGGCGAATGCACCATTATGGGTGTTTTCATAACTGGAGCCATCTACAAAACAGAAAACAGTTTGGGTAAATAAGCCAGAGGAATTAAACATTTAGAAACACAGAGGAGATCATTAAAAGGAAAAGTTTGTAGGTGAGTATTTACAGAAGGGAAAAATACGTCTGGAACGACACTCGTCAACTACAGTCTCCATACAATAAACAAATACTGCATATCCTAAATTATTAACATTATCTTTCCTTTGTTTCCTGTCACTCCTGATCACCCTCACATCAGGACTGAAGCCTGGAGTCTCATTTAAACCATGGCAGACTCACATTTACATCTTCTGTGGTCATTTCAGCAGATGAGGAAGGTTCAGGTTATATTTTGGATTGGACGGATGAAGTCTCTGACATGTTGTGTCTACCTTCTGTCTCCTTCTCCTTCTTCATCTCCGTTTTCTTCTTGATTTCTGCACAAACACTGAAACTCGATCCGCCCGGAGGCCGTGCTGTCTGGAGGAGGAAATAAAGATGCATGTTGCTGCTGTCTGAGAAAAACCACAGAGCTGGAGTCCTGTTTTTTTTTTTTTCCTTCAGTTTAAATTTTACAGTCTTGAGTTGGTTTTCTGAAATGTTTTATTTCTGACCAGATGATACAGTGAAAATCACTCATCCCAGTCATCAGTGGACCCATTAAATCCACAGGAGGGGGAACGAGCAGCATTTGATTTGTTTAAACTCACTAGAGACATGTTTAGTTTGGTTTGCTCAGTCACTTACAGCACGCTAAAAGTTTGGAGAAGGAGCTGGAGAAGATCCAACATGTCCAAGTCCACTTTTCTCAAACTGAAAACAAAAAATCTCTCACACCTGTTAGTCTTTCTGTACCCAGGGTTTCTACTGGATTTAAAGGCTGTATGAGCTCAAACTTTTACTGAAACATTCACTCTAAGTCTAAGAAAGAAGTACACCAGTGAAAAACAGCAACACAAAATGCATTCATTAAAGAATTTATTGTTCAGCTGAACTGTACATAAGAAATCAAACAGTGCCTACATTTACATTAGCATGATCTTCCCTTTAGCTGCTACACATCTGCTGTGTGTTCAAATTAAGCAGCATCACAGCAGCAGTAAGGTCCAGTCTGACTGCACGTCTAAGAAAAAAAAAAACAGTCCTGTACATTGGGAGATGACGTGAAAAACTGGCTTTGAGATACAAGGGTGCCAACTGATCTCAAACAAGACTATGGCGTGTTTTAAAATTATGTAGAAAGTGTGTTAATTTCCCACACTACAGAACATAAAACAAGCTGCTTACAGCTGCAAAAATGTAAAGTAATTGTGGAAGGACTACAGGTTCCATCAAAGAAACCATGATCATAATATGACCCCCATGAATCGGCAAATAGTGGTTGTTTGTAAATAAACAAAATATGCGTTCGGTTAACTTTAGACATGCTGGTAGGCAGGTTTAATGTAAGTAAGACATAATCCTGAATAGAAATCAATGAGGAAAACTCTCTAACCACAAAGATAGCAGTCTAGCGGTCGTCCTGCTCATCCCCTTAAAGAGCCAATGAACAGCTGACTGGAATCATATGAAGCCGATGTGGAAGTGGCAAATACTGCAGTTCCTCTAATGTCCGCTTCAGGCTCCAGCAGTGAGTCAGTCCCCATAGACTCTCATGTTAAAATGTCCAACTTTACAGCAGAAACAAACATGTAAACCAAAATAACTGCCTGGAGGTGTTGCCAAGTGGCAAGATTTCATTCAGGAAGAAGTTTGATCACACTATCAGCATGAAAGTGCATTTTCCAAAATCTATTATTTTAATGTAACATGGATGAATACATTGTACGTTATGGGACAGAAATTCTGGTACAAAACAATAAATCAAATACACTTTGGAGGGATGATATGGATTTTCTGCAAAACACATAAAACTAGCAGCCACAGTTCAAATAAATGAAAACAGTCAAGAATGCATCAATATTAGGAAAAAAGAACTTTAAAAGCCTAAAAGAAAAC
>VVAS01086657.1:10289-21834 GCA_015103295.1 Ptychochromis oligacanthus | reverse complement strand
AACAAATCAATTTTCCTTTTAGCTAAGTTCCAGAAATATTGTGGAAAACCAATTAAGAAAGTCTTGGAAAAAATCTTACTTTCTTGGAAAAAAGAAGAAAGTCTGTTTTGGTTACTTGAGCAAATGAAAAATCTGATTCAAAAATCCTACACTTGACCAATTCTGTACACCAGTGTGAAATACTAGTTTGAATAATCTATTCTGAACATAGATTTCAAATTCACAAAACGATCAGAAAAATACGTAATTACTGATTGTCACTGATTACACATACAATCATGTGAAAAAGAGATTTTTTCACAGGACTCTGTGAAAAGCTAAGTACACCCCATGATTCAGTAGCTTGTAGAACCAACTTTAGCAGCAACAACATGAGGTAATAATTTTCTGTATGACTTCATCGGTCTCTGTCACATCGTTGTGGAGGAATGTTTGCCCACTCTTTTTTACAAAGTTACTTCAGTTCGCTGAGGTTTGCAGGCATTTGTTTATGCACAGCTCTCTTAAGGTGCTGCCACAGCATTTCAATCTGGTTGACTGCACAGAGTCCTGGGAAAACTTTCTTTTTCACATGACTGTACATATTTTAATATTTTCAAATGCAGACTGTGGTATATTTAAATTTGGCTGCTTAAAATCACAGTGAATGTAGACCAAAAATTGACCACAACGGACAGTCAGGACTGCAGAAAAAAAATCTAGAATTAGGAAACGGGAAGGCAACACCATTGCAGACCCATCACATCCTGGACACAACCTGTTCCAACTCCTCCCCTCTGCTAGGATGCTATAGAGCACTGTACACCGAAACAGCCAGACATCTGTACAGTTTCTTTCCACAGGCCATCACTCTAATGAACACTTAAATCACTCATGTAGTGTCTGCACAAAACATCCATCGATAACTGCTACTGAACCAATGCATATTGTACATACCTATCTATCTATATATTGTCAGATACTGTCATGTCCTCATATATATACTGTATATAATGTAACCAGTTCAATTATTCCAGCATCTTTGCACTCTGCACCATTGCATCCACTGTACATGTAAATCTGGAAATGTGCTATACATGTTGCTATTGTCTGCACTGTCTGTTAGCCTATTCTTTTGAGTACATTGAAAGCAAAGACAAAAACCGGAGCCCAATTCTTTGTATGTATCTGATAATATAAACAAGTCATTACATGGAAATCAAAGAAGTGCAAAAGAAAGAAATGCAAAGATTGTTTATTAACTGAAAGTCAATCCAAAAATAAATTGAGCCGGCTGATAACTAACCAGCAGGAGAGCTTAAGTAAAACTGGACCGAGATTACGTGTAGAATTTTCTCAATTAGTTCCCAAAAGAGAAAATCTGACAGTATTCAGGATCAATCATTTTTATTCTTTGACTTTGGGAAATAAAGAACATCCCCAGGTGTTCATCTAATCAGGTGTAGAATAGCTCATGTTGAGGACTTGCTAATGACCTATTATAAACAACTAACTGCCTTCTTGAAATAGTATCTGCCTGAAGCGCACTAAATGTTTTCTGATTGCAGTCTGGCAAAGACTGCAATCAGAAAAGTTAAATTGCATGCTGGGATTGTCAGAAGAAAATAAGCAAACAAATTCAAATTCAAAACAGGCTATTAATCTATAAAAGCAGACAGGTAAGAGCCTAGATGTTAATTTCAGATGGAAGTTAACTTCATGATGAGGGCTGCTTGGTTTCATTTGAGTCTGGGCCTGTTTAGATACAGCCAGCCTTAATTGGCAAACAAGAAAACACCTGAAATATACTGAAGAGGAGGACGGAGCTTTGCGTGTTTTTGCTTATTACATGTGGCTGAATGCCAAAACCAAAGCAAAGGCTAACACAAGAGAAAGCTTTTACTCACTCTAATGTTTGCAGGCTCTGGTTGGTCAGTAGAGCTTTTGCAATTGCAATGGCGCCACTTGTACCTGCTGAGACTCCCTGAAGACTAAAAAGACATCACACAAAGCAAAGGGTCACACATACAGGAATTCTGTATTTATTATAAATGTATAAAAACAGATTTCTGTCATCAGTTTTTTTTTGTTTTTTTTTACATTTTCAACCTAAAGAACCCCAAAAAAAGAATTGATCTATTATTGAACACAATCGTTATGCCAACCATAATGTACGCAGTGACATGTTGGTTTTCAGAGCCTCTGCGAGAAAAGTGACACCTTCATTCCCGATGGCATTTTCTTGAAGACTGCAGTAAAAGATGAAGACAGAAACACACACAGAAACAACTATGAATAACAAAACAAACTTGAGGACAAAATTTTACATAACTGTGTGGTGGCTGATGAAACCACGCTCACTCAATAAAAGCCTGGAGCTAGTCATTTCCCCACTGTCATATCAGTGCAGACTTCAACAACAGTATACAGTTTTGAAATTTTGGGTGAGATCAGTATAATTGCAAAGGAAGGAGTGAAACCAGGACTGATAATAGCAGAAGTTTATTGGTCTTACTCCAAGAGCTGCATTGTGGCATTAGAAAGGAGCGCATGGGCCAGAGCTTTAGTGGCTGTGGATTTGATGAAATTCCACTGCAGGCTGTAAAAAGAGAATAAAAAGAGACCCACTGTTAGGCAAATACACTTGTATTTATTAAAAAATTTTTTTTTTTTTTTTGGCAGGGGTAGAAAATCTCTTATGGTATTTTAATTTATCTATAAATACAATAAAATCTACCTACTGCAAAAAAAAATCCTTGTTTATATAGTTATGTCATAGTACACTTTGTTGATAATACGTATATCTACATGAGTAAAATCTCAAGCTTTTAATATATCTTATAATTATATGCTGCTCAGCCAAAAATAGTCACCTCCTGGATTTAACTAAGTAAATAAGATAAGAGCCTTCCACTGTATAATCACTGCAGTGATTAATATGTTTTGTTCGGGAACAGGTTATTTAACCCTGACTGCTTCACATTTCTTAAATAACCATGTTGGAAGACATATCCCATGGTCGTGGAAAAGACGTCATTCCATTTCAGAAGGGTCAAATTATTGGTCTGCATCAAGCAAAGAAAACAACTAAGGAGATTGCTGAAACTACTAAAATTGGATTAAGAACTGTCCAAAACCTGGAAGGATAGTGGTGAACCATCATCTTTGGGGAAGAAATGTGGTCAGAAAAAAAAATCTTGAATGACTGTGATCGGAGATCATTTAAACATTTGGTGAAATCAAATAAAAAAATAAATAAATAAATAAATCAACAGCAGAACTCGAGGCTGTGTTTAATAGTGAAAGTAAGAGCATTTCCACACGCTGAGATGATGAAAGAAGAACTCAAGGGAACTGTGCAGCCTTAAAACCACTTATCAGTAAGGCTAATCAGGGAAAAAAAAGGCTTCAGTTTGCTGGAGAGCATTAAGATTGGACTCTGGAGCAATGGTAAAAAAAAGTTGTGTGGTCTAATAACTCCAGATTTACCCTGTTCCAGAGTGACGGGTGCCTCAGGATAAGAGGAGAGGTGGATGAAGTGATGCACCCTAGTGCCTACTGTACAAGCCTGTGGGGGCAGTGTTGATCTGGTGTTGCTTCAGTTGGTCAGGTGTACGTTCAGCAACGTCATGTGCCCAAAAAATGAGGTGAGCTGACTACCTGAACATACTGAATTACCAGGTTTTTCCATCAGTGCGTTTTTTTCATTCCATGGACATATTCCGAGATGACAATGCCAGGATTCATTTGGCTCAAATTATGAAAAGGTGGTTCATGAAGCATGAGACATCATTTTCAAACATGGATTGACCACCACAGAGTTCAGACCTTAATCCAACTGAGAATCTTTGGGATGTGCTGGAAAAGACAACCGTCTTATGCAACCGTCTGACTCTCCCACCATTAACACAAGATTTTGGTGAAAAATGAATGCAGCTCTGTATGGAAATAAATGCTGTGACATTACACAAGCTTACTGAAACAATGCCAAGGTAAATACTTGCCATCATTAATGCTAAAGGCAGACCGACAAAATATTAGTGTATTATTATTAATATTTTTTGGACTGGGCAGTGTGAGTTTAAAGATATATGTATAAATACCCTGCTTTGTGTACTAGAACTTTGTGTGCATTAGTAAAGTGTCCCATGCAAAGATACTCTTTGCCCCACATTTATTGTGCTGGAATCTGGTCCCCCCCTACTCCTACATCACTGAAAGTCCACAATAAATTGCTGTGCAATGCAGATTCCCAGTTCTATCGACAGATTTCTGTGTATCTGTGTGCATCTGCAGGTCAAGCCCCACTTACTGCAAAGAGGTGAGGCCTCGATTGAACTTGATTGCGCCAGCTATCGCTTGAACCCCCTCATCATGTAACAGGTTGGCTGTGAGACTGGAACAGAGACATAAATGCAGAAAAACACACAAAGATGAACACATGGCGCAACAGACATATTGTCTTTTTTAACTGTAATATAAAGTTTGTCAGAGTTTTTGTGTTATGTCTGCTTTCATGCATGCCTTTCAAATTTGAAAATAAAACTTAATTAAAATGGAAAAGGGTGTTGACAGAAAATACTATTACACTGGAGTGTTAGGTAGTGAATCCCATTTTCCCTCAAAGAGCTATACAATACAAACAGTTATCTCACAGTATTTGTGCTTTTCATTATACAGCAGCATTGTATGATACACCATAGTGTAGGGGAGTGACATTTACTGAAAAGTCGGACATGTCCACACTTCTGTGAGGCATGATACTGCACTGCTATTAACGAGCTGACTCACTCGAGGTCCTGCAGAGTGTTGTTCTCATGGAGGGCGTGGGCCATGTTCTTTGCTCCCTCTACCCCGATGGAGTTCTCCCTCAAACTAAACGGACAGGAAAAACAAATGAGACAAAAGAGACAAGAAATCATTTTTCAACAACTTTACAGCCAATAAAATCCCAAGATACTGTCAATTCTTTTGAGACCGAAAAGACCGATACCAGTACCATGTCTGTCTATGAGATGAGATATACCACATCTAAGATGTAGTTATGTCCATGCGTTTTTGGACAATGGCACATTTTTTTGGGCTTCGCCTCTGTACATCACCACAGTGTATTTTAAAATCAAATAATCAAGATGTGATTGAAGTGCAGACTTTCAGCTTTACTTCAAGGGGTTTAACAAAAGCATTACATTAACTGTTTAGGAATTACAGCCATTTTTATACAAAGACCCCCATTTTCAGAGGCTCAAAAGTAATTGTACAAATGACAGACAAGCAGTTTCATGGCCAGGTGGCCTGTTCCCTCATTATTCTATGACAAATTAAGCAGATGAAAGATCTGGCGTTGATTCCAACTGTTTAAGTTGTATTTGGCTATGAAGTCCAAACAGATGTTGATGAAAGTGAAGAATGCCATCATTAGGCTGAAAAACCACAATAAACCTGTCAGAGAGATAGCAAAGACTTTAGGAGTGGCCAAATCAATAATCTGGTACATTTTTAAAAAGAAGGAATGTACTGGCCAGCTCAACAACACCAAAAGGCTTGAAAGACCACAGGAGACAACTAAAAGTGCATGATGACAGAATTATTTCCATGGTTAAGAAAAACAACTTCACAACATCTAACTAAGTCAAGAACACTCTGGAGGAGGTAGACGCATCACTGTCAAGGTCAACAATCAAGAGACGCCTTCATGAATGGAAATAGAGAGGGTTTACAACAAGGTGTAAACCACTGGTTACACTCAAGAACAGAAAGGCCAGATCAGACTTTGTAAGAAAACATCTAAAATAGCCTGCATAGTTCTGAAACAAATTCTTTGAGCAGATGAAACCAAGAAGAACGTATACCAGAAAGATAGGAAGAGAAACATATGGAGAAGGAGAGAAACAACTCATCATCTGAAGCATAGCGCTTCACAGTGCGAATGGAAAATGACCTAAAGCAAACCGCAAAAGCAACCCAAGAGCTTCTCGAGGCAGAGAAATGGGATATTCTTCAATGGCCAAGTCAGTCACCTGATTTCAACCCACAGAGCAGGCTTTTCAGTTACTAAGTACAAAACTGAAAACAGAGAGAACCACGAACAAGCAGCAACTGAAGGTGGCTGCAGCAAAGGCCTGGCAGAGCATCTCAGGAGAGGAAACAGAGCATTAAGACTTCAGGCAGTCATTGACTGCAAAAGATTTCCATCCAAGTATTAAAAGCCATCTTTACAAGTGCCTCCATAGTGTAGTGGATAACACATTTGCCTTGCATGCGAAAGATTGCTGGTTCGATTCCAGCTGGAGACACATGTCCCCCTAGGGGTTGTGTCAGGAAGGGTATCTGGTGTAAAAACTCTGCCAAACCAAACATGCAGAGGTACCTGCTGTAGAGACCCCTTGACAAGGGAGTAGCTACATTAAAAGCGATCTTTATATTTAAAACTATGATAGTTTTTTCAATTAATGTTGAGCCTCTGAAAATGAGGGGCTATATTCAGAGAATGGCTGTGATTCCTAAATAGTTAATGAAAAATTTATGTTAAGCTCCTTGAATCAAAGCTGAAAATCTGCATTTCAATTACATGTTTACTGTTTGATTTAAAATCGACTGTGGTGGTGTACAGAGGCAAAATTATATAAAATAAAATGTGTCACTGTCCAAAAGGTTATGCAAAATATGAAAATATGAACCTACAGCTGCATAGAGACTAGAAACAGAGGGGAAACAGGAAGCTAGGTCTGTTCAGCTCTAACAAATCCACCTACACAGAAAGACCAATGAGAGAAAAGCTCACACTGACTTAAAGATGTTTTTTGAAGCAATATCTTAGCTAAAGTAAAGTTCTACTGAGTTTGATTTAAAATTGTTTGTTGGAGGATTAAGTCCTCCCAAACAAGACACGATATTCTTGGGTTTACTGCAGAAACACAACCAGCAGAATTGAGCAAGGCTTTAAGTTCGATCCTTACTTCAAGGAGACAAGGCCATGGTTCAGCCTCAGTGCTTTGGTTAATGCCGTCATTCCCTTGTTGCTGATTGAGTTACTCTGAAGTCTGCCAAAAGAAAAGTTAAAAGCAGCAGCAATGAATGGCATTCAAAGGAAACAGCATTATTTTCCCCACAGTGTGTGAACTGAAATGTCATATTCCATAATATTAATATTGCACTCATGGGTAGAAGGTACTGACTGGAGTGAGAGAAGTGTGTGGTTGACTGCCAAGGCCCCGGCCAGAGCAACTGTTCCTTTGTCCCCCAGCTGGTTACTGCAAAGACTTCAGACAAGAACACAAAGAGACTTCAAAACATTAGGAGAAAGAAAAAAACATAAATCCCAATTCTCAGTATGTGACTCAATTACAGGCTCAGCGGTAAACGAGAGTAAATGAAGCCTAGCAACAAGTTAGTGAGCTACTCTACTGTACACCTCAACATAAATCTACAAAATGTGTGGAAATAAAATAAGAATAGCTTTCAGTGTTTTGATGCACTGGTCTGTAAGTTCGGTACATTATCACCAAGATTACTGAGCGAATAAATACATTAATTTAGGATTACATCAACTTTGTGAGAGTCCGGTTGGCCTTCAGTGCATCTGCAATCCTTTTGGCTCCACCTGCTCCAATTGTGTTCTTCCGTATACTGAAACATTACATGCATGGAAGGAAAAAGCACAGAATATTTCACATCACGATTTAAAAACACATATACATTATCTATGGGACATTTGCAACAAACAACAACTGAAAACAAGAGAAAACTCACTTCAGTGACACCAGTTTGCGGTTGCACTGCAGGACTTCTGCGAGGGACTGAGCACCTTCCTCCTCGATGGCGTTGTTCTGAAAGCTGATGAGCAGCCAGGGAAATTGAACAAATGCACCGATTATAATATTTGAACTGGACATCTGTGTGTATAAATTAAACTATAGAGCAATGATACTCAACTTGATTGATGTCAGGACTTGGTTCATTTTCAGAGCCTCTGCCAGGAACTTTGCACCTTTGGAGCCGATGTTGTTATTCCGGAGACTAAAAACATAAACAGGTCCTTAGGTGATTTACAGCAATGTAAATTCAAAATGAAAACTCTGTGTAGCAATTATGCTTTTGCCTCTTAAAAGAAGCAGATTTAGTAATATTATTAATGAATATCATGATCAACTTTTGAATTAATCTGCATCCATCTCTCACTTTTCATCTCATTCCATCAGAAGCATTTGAAGATAAAAGGCTATGCACCGTTTTAGGGCATCCCCTTTTTGTTACCTGGTTCTGTTTTTTTGGGAAACACTTCATACTGTACATAAAGGATGGGAGTAGCCATCATGATGTCATGTAGTTGGTTTGTGGATTCATATTTTGAAGCCTTTATTTGAGCAGTTTATCTATTTCCATCTTAGTTTATTTAAAGTAGACGCCACAAGTTAGTGATGGATCTGACGGAGAAACTGCACACCCATAGATACCCACGCCCTAAAGCATACTCTGCTTTATCGGCTATTTGACAAAATGTTCATCATGCTGTAATAGATTACTTAAAACTAGCTATGGAGACCATCAAATCATCTGAAACCTATTTACTAAGATAATAAATCAAGTGATCATTGTGTCATAGACTTCTATACAATCAGACTTCTTGCAACCAGAGGAGTTGCCCCCAGCTGGCCATTGGAATGAATGCATGTTTAAGGCACTTCCACAATTGGTTCCACTTTTCAGGCCCGGAGGCTACGCCCATCTTTTCTATACAGTTTATGGAAAACATGCACAGTTCCTTTTTTTTGGCACCCAACCTAGTTTCAGTACAGAAAAACACAGTTTCCTTATGAATTCAAAAGGTTTTCTCTGTTCATTTAATTAGACAGCACACATTGCAGATCTCACTTGAGAGAAGTCAGCGTGCGGTTCACCAAGAGGGCTCGACTCAGGGCTTTGGCTCCTTTGTTGCTGATGGCATTATCCGCCAGACTGAGGGAAGGATAAAAGAAGTTGCATTCATGAAGTACAAAGTATTAATAGTAATTACAATCATAATTATAGCTGCACAAATCCTACAATCACACAGCCACTGACGGTCACCTACACCCTTTCTAATTAGCAAGGCCAATACTAACACATAATTTAAGAGTTTTGCTGTTTGTCTGAGTTGAATAATCACCTTGATTTGAACAGTGGTTCAGAGCTGCAAATGTCATTCACGTGATGCTTTCCCTTGATAAAGGCTTCAACTGTAAATGTCATCTCACCTTATTTTCTGGATATGGCAGTCTTTGGCACTCAAGAGGCTTCCCAGCAACTCCATGACGTCATCTTTAAAGTGATTGTTCTCCAACCTGAAGAACAAATAAAACCTGAGTTTCACCCTTCGATCGTTCTCCTGAGTTTTAGTTTTATCGGGTCACATTGGGTTGAGGAGCTCACCTTAGATGGCTACAGTACAGCAGCTGTGGGAGCAAACATTTCACTGTCGTGGAGTTCAGAGAGGCTGTTAGGTTGGTTTGTTCGCTGCACTCTGGAGACACATGCAGCAGGTATCCCAGCACCACACAGTGAGGCCGTGTTAACTTTCCAGCGAGACTACCGAGCCGTAAATCCTCCTCTACACTCCGCAGCAGATCTGTATGTTGCAGCTCCTGTAAACAATAAGCTAGGTTCACTGCACGCAGGGAGACCACAGCACCCCCGCTGACCAAGAGGCCTTGTAAGAACCCTGCTGCCCATGCCTTGTTGTTGCCATCGTCTTTCCCAAGGGCCAGAAGCCCAGCAAGAGGTTTAATTGTCGTTGGGCACAGCAGGCCTGTCAGGAAGCGCACAAATACATCCAAGTGACCATCCTCAGCTTGTTGCGAGTGCTGAAAAGCGCTTCTGAAGTGGTTCTGGAAACCAATCTTGGGCCAGGACATGGAGCTCTCAGAGAACAAGTCAAAGATGGCCCGCTTTGAGGAAACATGGTAGAAGGTAGCTGCAAGAAACTCCTGCAGAGTCAAATGTGTGAAGCGGTATGTTGTGTTTATGGCTGACTCCTCCCGAACAAGAACTCCAGAACCAAGACTGCTTTGTGTCAGCAGTAGATCTATCCCGTAGTTCTTGAGGTCCTGTTCACTGAAGGTGTACTTGTGTTTAAGGAGACCATAGAAAGCCAGTCGTCCAAGATTGCCCACCAGTTTCCGATTGCTCCCATGAAGCTGCTCCATTTTTACAGGCTCCCTGCCTCTTGGTTCGCCTACTTCTGCTTTCATTGAACAGAAATTGGCATACAGCTCAGTGCAAGTCCTCGGAAGACCCTCCTGTGCTTCATTCTGCACAATGTACAACAAAGTATCAGCTACTATCCAGCAGATGCATGGTATGTAGCACATCACCATCAAGATCTTATGGGACTCCAAGTGTGACCATATTTTGCTGGCAAAATCCTTTTCAGAGAAATGGTGATTTAGGAAGATCTCTATATCCTTGGGACTGAATCCTGGGATCTCAGTCACCCTGTCAACCAGTCCTCCAGGGATAAGTGAAGCTACTCTTGGCCTGGAAGTCACCCAGACTGCTATGTCAGGAAGCAGATTCCCACGGATGATGTTGGTAACTAAGTCGTCAATAGGAATTTCTTTCTTTGGGTCATTGCATGGAACTGCATCAGAGAAATTTAATTTGCAACGGAATTCATCCAAACCATCAAGTATGAGCAGAGTCCGGCAGGAGGTGTTCAGGACCAGGCTGGGGTCTGTTATATGAGGAAAAGCCATTTTCACCAGCCTCTCAGCAGAAAGCTTCTCTAGCAAGTTCAGCTCACAAAAGGTGAAAGGTAGAACAAAGTTTATGTCTGTACAGATGGTCCCTTGGCACCACTGTCGGATGAAGTGTCTCACCCAGGTTGTCTTGCCGATACCAGCTACCCCAACTGTGAGGGAGACCCTGGGGGGCATGCTGACCCGGGTGAGGGGCTCAAACAGCTTTGCTAGCCCCAGCTGCCTGAGATGATTTCTTTTCCCTCCTCGAGTCACTCCCACCTGCATTAGGTCATGTTCCTTTTGTTGGAGGTCAGAAAGTCCATCGACTAGTAGTAAAGTTCTAGACGAGATGTTCAGTTTGGGGCAGCTGATTGAATCTCTGTCTCTGTACTGTTCGAATCGCCGTAAGAGGACCTCCTTGTGCTCTTTTACCATGCTATCTATAGAAAAAGAAATTGACTCAGGTTACTGACAGTTCCAGCAACAAATTGGAACAGTAAAAGATTTCAATTTATATTTATCTTTTATCCCAAGAGAGAAAAATGCTTTGCAATGTGTTACATTTAAATGCACGCAATCAGACACTGAATACAGTGAACTGACACTGAACTACAAACATACTTTATAGATTTAGGTGTGACGTCAGCACATGTATAGAGGACCAAAAACAACTAACAAAAAAGTATAAAAAGTATTAAAAAAAAAGTATAAATGAATAAATTAAGGTCCACTATCTGCAAATGGATTTCTGCATACGGAAGCAGAAATGTAAAGTAAATAAATTGGTTTGGAGAGAAATGAATGAATGAATGAATGAATAAATAAAATTTAAAAATGCAACAAAAAAA
>VVAS01086653.1:3513-15600 GCA_015103295.1 Ptychochromis oligacanthus | reverse complement strand
CTTATACAAAAAACTGTTTCAGTGTCTATAGTTAATTTCCCCTTTTGTGACAGCTGTATGGGGGATGATTTTTTATATAACATACCTGTTAAAAATTTAATTTGTGTTAAGGCTTAAAATTATTTACAAAACACATATGACAAGGTGCTGGAGATTTTAGCTTTTGGAAAGTTGCTGTGTGTAAGTTGTCAAGAAAAAATACTGTTGGAAAAAAGTACCTCATGTCCTCTGGAATATTGAAATCACAAATTTATAGTTCAGAGGACGTTTCATATTGCATTTTGCGTTTCATATTGCATATTGCATTTTGTTGCCTTGTACTTGTACATGTGTAATGACAATAAATTTGAATTTGAATCTGAATCTTCTGCTCTGTGAGGCTGTTGAAACCTGCTTTTAGGTTTCAGCTTGGTGTAGGTTTGCATTTTAGGTTTAAGGGCCTTCAAATGTATTTCGTCAATGAGTGTCCCCACAAGTACTGAAGGACATGAATATGTGTGTTTGTCTGTTGATTGGTCCTGCTGCAGCTGTGGCAGACGGCAGGGGTGTAACTGAAGGTGACAGGTAGCAGATGTGCCCAAATCGTGTACACACACACACACACACAGTTTCTGTTCTGGTGAGTGAATGTATGCATTTCTGGGTAGTCTAAGAGTGCACTTGTATGTCTTTCACTGTGAGGACATACAGGACCAGTTTCAAACCTTGGCTGGGAGGGCATTAGCAGTAGGCCAACGGAAATTTAAAAGACTGGGTCCAGACTTATGTTTTAGGGTTCAGGAGCAAATCAGTTTCAGAGTAAGGAGAGGGCGGTCCTCACAAATGTAATACTCCAAAGATTTGTGTGTGTGTGTGTGTGTGTGTGTGTGTGTGTGTGTGTGTGTGTGTGTGTGTGTGTGCGTGCGTGCGTGCGACAGATGGCCTGAGAGGGCTGCTGTTAGAGCAGATTAACCAGAAACACACACACAGTGATGTGAACTGCAGGAACACAACTGACACAAACTGAAAACCCACATCATCTAACCTCAACCAAACTCCACAATGACTATCAGTATCAGTATTCAATATAATAATATTCAATATTAGAGATGGGCATTTTAAGACAAAATACTTCTTACTGACTATTCTTGGAATATCACCACATCCCAGTCCACTCTCAGTGACTGTGCATAGTTGTGCTAGGCTTGTGGCAGGCTAGCTTAAGCACTGGACCCCTTCTACTGATTTTTCAAAAGTTTCTTTCTCATATCTCTGGTAGTTAGTAACATCAGAATTGATGTAGGGGAATTCCCATTGCCTGTCCAGGGTGTACCCCGCCTCTCGCCCTATGGCAGCTGGGATAGGCTCCAGCCCCCCAGCGACCCTGAGTTGGATAAGCGGAAGAAAATGGATGGATGGATGGATGGAATTCCCATTCCTGTTAGTCCCATTGCACAGAAAGTACAATGGGACTAAAAAAGTGTGGTGCCTGCAGTGAACGGAGCAGCCTGTGGGAGCCGCTGTTGGCTCATCTCCATGCTGTTTGGTGTTGTTCAGCGAGAAGACGCCAAACAGTGAGTGAGTGAGCGGCAGACTGGCTGTTTGTATTTGACCTTTTCCATCCAAATGAGCTTTAACTGCATTGTGCTGAGGAGAGTTTATGAGGCAGAAAATGAGCCCATATGGCTGTGAAATCAGATCAGTGTCACCAACAACAAATCAAACAACACGTCTGACTGGCAGGGAGTGCAGCAGCGATAACAACACGGGCCGCCGCACGCTCGCTGCACTGACTGACTGACTGACTGACTGACTGCAGGCTGAACAACAGTGATGATGGTGATGGTGCAGCCACGGAGGATGACAGCAGCTGATTCACAGGACTAACCAAAGTTCACACATTCCAAGAAGTCATTTTCCAAGACAGTTTCAGTTTCATAATGTTGCTGTGTCAGACTGAGATCAGGTCCTGGACTAATGTTGGGTTCAGAGAGTCAGCTTATTATAGTCCGTGATCTTTTACAAACTGTGTTGTAAAGGCACAACAAAACCATGAACTGTTCAAAGCCCAGAGTTTTATCTCTGCCTTTCAAATACTACTGCTGCACAAGTCTGACAGTTCACTCTCATCCCTAGGGGGTCAACATTATTTTACCGAATGACATTAAGTTTTGCAGGAGGTTTTTCAAGCAACTGAAGAGTTTTATCAAGAAGTCAGAATTTCTAAGGCATTGAAGGAGAATGTACTTTCCGGGTGGAAAACTAGGCAATATCGTCAAAAAATGTAATCTTGTTGGTGGGGTGAGGTGCAGTCTGTTCCATGGACGATTCAGAATATTGAGAACTGAATGTGGCAGGAGTCTTTTTCACCACCAACAAGGCTAGCTAATAAAATCATCATCATCAGTTAAAAAGAAGTTGAAGAACAGAATGTAGTTTTCAAATATATATTCTAATATTCTGCATTTTCATTTTATTTCTGTGAATCAAGTGAACATGACAGCTGACAGTCACACAGAGCACAGTGGAAACAACCCACAGATGGTATATAAGATGGATGCGGCCACCATGACTCTCACCCATTGGTTTGTTTGTTGAGCGTTTTCGCAGTCGGCATCTTGGTTTTGAAACTGGATGTGACAAGTGAGGGGTGGATCTGACTGTGAAAACACACGCTCACTGCCTAACAACTTGTGCCTGACAATTCATTAGCTAATGAGCAAATTCTTCTGACTCCTACAAAACCAGAAGTCTTTTTGCAGTCACAAGGGTTGCCCCCTGGTGGCCATTAAAAAGAAAAGAATGCACTTTTAAGGCACTTCCGCATTGGCTTCACTTTTCAGACTTGGAAGCTACGTCTGTCATTTATACTGTCTATGGAAACACTGCGGCCTTTTTCTACCTTCTTCAGTCGTCTCACCAGCACATCATCACCACCTCCAGGTAATTTTACTGAGTTCTGGAAATAAAGCCAGTGATGCCTTCACACAGCCATTACACTGCATGTCAGCTTTATGAGTGCTAATCATAACATCGGCAAAGTTCACCATAAAAACTTAAAAATTCAGTCAAACTCATTTAGATTCACCAAAATTTAATTCTGAAATGAGATCCCAGGATGCAGGATACCAGTGTTGTCACAGTCATTAGATGTATGACATGTACATAAATAATGTAATGTAATGTAATGCTGCAGGACTATTGCACCATCACAGCCAGAGGACAATGTGCCTCATTTCTATGCAAAACCATTCATGAGGAGCTTTGTTTTGCTTATGGTTGAATGTCGGTGTTAAAAGTCAGCATACGAGGCTCACCCACGTGCACACATTTCCAGATGGACTGTGATTTACAAAGGGAACACTGCATGGAGGTGTGTGTACACATGTTTCATAAATCTGACTTTTTTTTTTTGCCCACAGTATTTTTGGCTTTTGTGCCCTCTTTTATAAATGATATCCCAGGCATTAATGTGCAGACCAACAAAGGAAAAGGCCCAACTAGTTAAGCTGGTAGCCTTTTACATGCTGCAAGCGCTGGTCAGAAAATCATCAGGAGTAGCTGAGCCAAACGAACAAACAGCAGCTGCTGCAGGGCGTCACTGGGGATTATTTGTTAAATGTCCAGCTGCCACTTTTACTTCAGACAGAGATTTTACTAACTGTACACACAGCATGTGTTTGAGGTCAGAGTTTGCAACGCTGAACCAGTATCGCAGTAGGTAATATGACTACTCATTTCTGGTTTGAGTTCAAGCTAACACCAACGGTTTATCGTCCTTAGAGCTACTGTTGTGTGCTTTCAAAGCTAACTCATTTAGCACAGACTTATGGTCTTTTTAGTTCAAACTGATCCAAAATTACAGCTGTGAAACCTCCCTTGTTCCACGGTCCAGACCAAACAGCTGAATCTTAACACAAAGAAAAACTTAAAACTTTTTTGGATGGTTTGGGTTGTCGGACCAATCACAGGACAGGTAAGTAAACCAGAAAAAGGTCTTCTCAGAGAAGATGAGAGAGAGAATGTGAGAGGACAGGAGAGAAATGCACTCTTAAAAAAAAAAAAAAAAACCTTTGGCAGCAGCAACACAATGTATCTGTTCATTAATTTTTCTCACACTGAATTCCAACATGCTGTACACACCTGTGTACCAAGCATCTGTGACAGGGCACAGTTTCATCGTGTAAAACTTATTAAAGAAAACATACATATAATTGTAATGTAAAATTAAAACTAACTGGATCCAATGTACACAGTGCAACAAAAACATGAACCTTGGTTCTGACTTTCAGTTGTGAAAAGGCTCTGACACAGCAGAGGAATCTCATATCTCACTTCAAGAAAAACATGCCAGTTCTTTAAAAAAAAAAAGAAATCGTATAGCATGAGAATCGTGTGTCTAAAAAGTCTTTCAAGTTTGAGCTTTGAGTAACAAAATGTCTATCAAAAAGTCATGCAACTTGTTTAAAATCTATTTCAAACAGATCAAACTTAATGTTCAGTTTAAAAGTGTAAAACAGAATTTATTTGGGCTTTGAATAAAATCCGAAGTTTAAAGGAATCACCTTGAATTGTGACATGGACATTTTACCAAAATTTTCTTACATTAAACAGTCTAAACTATTAATTGATATATCGAAAACAATCAACACATTAACGTGTGATGGCAATAAGTGTTGGGTGAAGCCCTCAAATGCCTAAACTATCAAAATCCTAAACATTTATGGGTCTGAGTATTTTTACTTTCTGATTTTCTTTGTGGACTTTTTATCCAGTTGTTCAAACCAAAGAACAGATGGTCCTGCTCGAGTCCAACTCACTTTTTGTGTCTCCGTAAGAAACTCACTGCAGACTTTTGTGTTCTTGGACAGAAACTAACAAGAATTGTCATTACTGCTTACCATATTAAATACCGTCTCATTTGGTCCAGATGCCAACAGTCCAAACCCCAAGACATTTTTAGTTTGTTAACAAAGACAACCAACAAGAGCAGAAATTATTCCCATTTTAAACATGTTTGGACCAGTGATATTGCCCTACTTTTGCTCTGAAATTGAGCTAAAAGATAATCAACTCTCAAATTAATTTTCTGTCTCATAGATTACTCAAGTTATCATTTCAGCTCAGCTTGTCACAAAGCCTCTGTAGCATTTTCAGAATCGCAGAAACCAGCAGAACGATCAGCCTCCATTCACCAAATGTTAAACTACAAACACACAGATGTTGCATCCTAATCCCCCTCCTTTCCTTCCTCCCTCCCTTCCACTGCATCCCGGTCGCTGAAAGAAGGCTTCCCTCCCAACATGATGAGCAGTTTTTGGTAAAAACCTGGAGTTGCCATCAGCATGACTCTGCAGACACATCAGCACCGTAAACTGTGTGAATGTAAGTAACACTGAATGTGATGTAATACGCCTCCTCTCCCTCTAATCTGTCACATATAAGATTACAGATAATCTGGGTGTGATCTGACGTCACACAGTCATACTCTGCCCAAAAGGAAAAGACACACATACAGAAACACACAGTCACCGTTCTCTTATTATAGCAATGAATTAGTCGAGAAAAGTACGGAAGACCACAATATGGAAATGATTTAATTATTTAATTGAATTAAAAATCTGGAATCTCTTATCTTGGTTTTAACCTAAAAGGTACATTTATGATATTTTCATATCAGTATAAAGCTTATAGACAATAGTATATAAACATTTATTAAATGGTTTATAGCCCACAATGTTGTTGATAATAACAAGCAATACAGTAAAACACAGCTGCAATTATATGTAAGTTATGTTTTCATATTTGGAGATATTACTTTACAAATAATCAATAAGCAGCTAAACACGTTGGTTTATAACTATATTAAAAGGATTTATGTTCATATTGTTATATCTGTATTTAATTTAGGTTTTATATTTAAAAAGGCATAGGTTCACATAGGTTCACATAGGTTCACGCATTACTTTCACTGCAATTTTAAGGCCATACTGAATAAATCTATGGAAGACTACAGCTGCCAAAATCCCTAATGAGTTTCATTTTCACGAGATGATGTCTAATCGATAATCTTCTGTTGCGTCACATCAGACCACAAAAAGACCACAAGTGACTGCTTATTTTTTTTATATTTCACTTTTTTTCATTTTTAAAAATTAAAAATGTTTTTATATTTGTAAATACGGCTAACACAAACAGTACGATGATTACATACATTAGCTACCTTAACAGTTGTAGCTTCTTTGCAAAGAAAGATCCTAAAAATCAAAGGCTCAACTTAGACCAGCAGGCTGTTACAGTATGCATGCTCAGGTAGAAACAGCCTACTATAAATTACCACAGTACACATTCCACCAATATATTATTTGTGATTCTTCATGTTAACAAGTATTTTATCTAGGTCCAGATTATGTCATGTGCCAGCTAACTGCCTCTTTCACTCAACTATCACCTGTCAGCCTCCAGATCTCATCTTCAGCAACGCTTCACTCCAAGCATTCCACCCACCTCCCCATACTCATCCTTCATTCCCTGTGCCCCTCTCTGCCTGCTCAGCCTGCAGCCTGCCTCAGCCTTCAGTGTCCTCCAAACTCCAGTTCACCTTCAGCGTCTAGTCTTCTCTAAAGGCTTTTTGCAATATTTTTTTTTAAATCCTGTGTCGGTGTCCTGCTTTTGGGGCCACTTGTTGCCAAAAAATAAGAGATTCAGCATAACAAAAACTCCATATTTTAAAGTGCTCCTACAACTGTTACATTACTGCCCCAACACTCACATTGCTTCCTCCTATAAATCCTTCATGTATATGCCCTACAGCTGGACACAAAGGAAACTAAAAAAAAATCATCTTTTCAGTGTTTCCTCACAGGGAGCAGCCTCACTGCTGAATAACTGACTGATGCTTTAATGCACGACTGCACAGAGAAACAAAACCAACATGACACTTATAACATGGCTCCCAAGGACACTGCAACAAACATATAGTTATATAGTGCAGTTTCCTGGAAGTCTCCACTGCAAATATTAAAACAGCTGTAAGATCACTGACTTTAACTTTTGGAATATTATAAGATTATTACAGCAGCGCCAAAGAAAGGAGCGCACACTACTACACTGATGTATTTTTATAAGGCCAGCACGGGCAGTAGGTGCCTGCTGGAATATGATACCAGAGGTTATGAACAGAACTAATCACCAATAAAACATGATACATTCCTGAAGGCTTATTATGCAAACATTAGAGGAATATTTCAGTTGCACCATAAATAATAATACTCACTGTCAGAAATATTATCAATTATTATTGGAATATTGTAGTACAAGCTTGTTAAAAGTACCAGGGCACCAAAAGCTTGCATATATCATTAAAGCTGATGCCAAGTGGTAAAACTAAGGAGTATTTTCATTATCAATTAATCTCCTCACAGTGCTGGGGATTAGTCAGCTACATATAATTAAACTACAAGCTTAGCTACATTTTGCAGCAGCTTGCTGGTAGTTTACCTGCATTAATATTTGGATACTGGATATTGTATGAAACTACGAATGACGTACGAGCTATAAAAGCAAATCCTGAGTACTGCTACCACAAGCTTGACCTCCAGTGCATGCGCGAAAGGGTGCTCAGTGCTCACACAGTGACAGCATCATCATAAAGCTGTGCTCAGGCCAAACGTCTGAAGTTTCACCCTGTGTTACTGATGCAAATGCGGCCACTAGAGCATTTTTGGAAGCCCACAAATCCTCGCCCATCACAGCCAACAGGAGGAGTACAACAGATAGCTGGAATCAAATAACAATGACCCATTTACAAGGAAGTCCTATGGTTTTGTTTGCTTTTCTTCAAGCCCTCTTCTATCTCTCGCCTCTGCCTGTATAAAAGCAAAAATGAATCATTCAGCTTCATGCAGTGTGGTGTGAACGCACTAGTAGGAAGATTTACCACAGCCAGCAAATACATCACACATAGCTGTGAGCTATACACACATCCCAAAAAATAAAATGAATAATAGCTATGGACTTGACTAATCAGTGATGGTCGATATGTTCGTCCAACTACCCAACACTAGTATAAACACTGTAGTGTATACATTGTAAAAACAGAATCAGGGTTTTTTCCTGTTTCACAGTGGGCCTCTGGTGGTGACAGCCCATGGCAGTCAAAGCAATCGGCCCACAGAGAGTCTGCATTCTGCACTTTGTTATTGGACAGAAACCTATGCATTTCCCTGTTATTTGCGACGATTACTAAATAGATTACACACAAGTCATACATGATAAAACACAGTGAACTGTGCTCCATATTTAGCAAAGACTAAATGAGTCACTATCAGTATTATACATGAGTTACAGGGCAAAAATAAACAACTGTACGATTGCATTTTAAATTTTAAAAGCTATTTTTTTAGAGTACTCCTTGTCAACAAATCATTTCCATCTGGCATCTGGTGATCTGGCCCTTTACAAGCTCTACGAGAATAGTTTTGTTAAAAACACCCAAGTTATTTATACTGTACATTGCTACAGGATGTCCCTTCACTCTCTGTGTATAGCATCCGTTTTGAGTCCTATTTCATCTATCCACAAAGTTGGCAGTTTGACAACCGGCATAGACCTCTAAAGAGCTGTCGACTCCAACCCGTGAGTAAATGCCTCAAAGAAGCTTTAGCCTCGTCTGACTTCAAATTTTCTGTCTGAGTGGTCATTTTACATGTGAATACAGAAGAAATCACAGAACAGCCAAGACTTTAATGTATGTGGCCGAGGAATATGACAGACTGCTTCTTTGTTATGAAATCGGGAATTTAGTAGCGAAGACAAGCGAGCTGGAAGACAGCTTGAAAGTAACAGCTGGTTTACATTAGTCTCAATGGGTGGTGTTTGTGTCACTATTTCATGCCCGTACAGGCATCTGACAGCACAAACAGGAAAGGTCGACGTAAAGCTATATTTTTCTACCGTTTTTTGTTAAGACATTCTTCACATTATGTTAAATGGAAATTTGGCTGGATTCAAAACGGTGAGTAACATATTACAAAGTAAAGTGGCCAACATACAGTGCCATGAAAAAGCATTTGTCCCCTACCTGATTTCTCAGTTTTTTGCATATTTGTCACACTTACATGCTTCAGATCATCAAACAAATTTTAATATTAGACAAAACCAACCCAAGTAAATACAAAATGCAGTTTTCAATTGACGATTTCATTTATTAAGGGAAAAAAAGCTGTCCAAAAAAGAAAAGTAATGATTTCATTTACTAAGAAATAAGGAAGGAGGTAAATACTTTTTCACTGCACTCTATGTGTACAAAGTTACTGTAATCACATTACATTTTTCCGTAGTGCCATAATGTAACACATTACTGTATTCAAATCACATTACAGTTACCATTATGTTGTTACTTGCATTACAGAGGTTGTTCAATTATCTTTAGTATGAGCAGATAATTGCCTTTTTTCCTGAGCACTTGTGCTACAATCAGTTCATGTGCAGGCAGCAGGAAAATGGTGGAGCAGTCTACAACTTTTGAGGAGTGGAGATGTGGACATTACTTTAATTTTTATTGCACAAAAGGACAAGAAGGTGACAGTTAAGTGCAAACTGTGTCCAAGACAGAAACAACTGCTGGTAATAAAACTCTTTGCAAAGAGGCCATGCTAACACAAAGGTAGCAATGAAGAACCCAGAGTGTTGCATGCTGACCCCCAGCCAAGCAGCCGCAGCCTGATGTCTCGCAGGTAACAACAGCAGTGATGAACAGTCAGACATTTAGCATTGCAGCCTCCATTTCTACCCATACACAATTCTACAGTACACTTGCTGAAGTGCTTTTTTGTTTTCACCAACCCAAAAAGCACTTTGGCTTTGTGTTTATAATGAAACATTAAAAGAAAGATGTTGTGTGTTCTCATTAGGAGTGTGATTAATGTCAGAGTGTGACATTGTAGCTAAAGGTTTATGGTAAAGTTGTAATTATGTGAAAAAAAAACCCCTCAGATTATGGAGTAACGAAAAGTAATGTAACGATCAGTAAAAAAAAATTAGGCAAAGTAATACATTACTTTTTTGAGTAACATCCCCAACATTAAATTTGATAAAAATACAGCTGAAGTGAGTAAAGAACGCAGGAGAGAAGCAAACAGATAAAACACTTTTTACACTAAACACACACTGTTTTCCCTGGAAACATTGCTATTGGAAATAAAAGTTAATTCACTGAGTCCTCAGTTACTCAGACACAGGACTGCAGGAACTGGATCAGCGTTGGTGCTGATTTGCAGTGCATGAAACAATGCAAAGGTGTGTGTAACACCGGGTGAGTGCCTGCAACCCTGTAATATACTACCACTAAAACCACCAGGAGGAGAGTCTGGACTGTAACTGGACCTGGTCAAAACCATAACGCTGCAGCTTTGTTGACTGATCCAGCATCTGTGTAAAATACAGCAGCTGTGGATTTCCTCCTCAGCCCCAACCGGAAGAAAATCTCAACTATGAAACAAACAGAAGATCAACATGTAAATCCTGTATGTTCATTATCACAGTTGTGATTAAAGTTTCTGCATGGGCCCGAGAAGATTTCAGATTTAAAATTGTGCCCGTTTGGAAATGGCTGAGACAGGGATTTGTGCAGATATATGAAAATATTATATCTTTAATGCTATGATGCATTAAACATCATAGCCCTCCCCAAAAAGGTTGCAGCCAGTGCCACAGGGAAATCAGCACCATTATAACAAAATGATTTTACTTACTTTTGTTAATTTGGATATTTAAGGTATTTTACCCTGGCATAATGGACATTTACTTATTAAACAGTCAGAAATAACAGCAAAATGCAGATGTCAAATAACATGCTTACCACCTTGACTACACAGACCAATCGTGTAAATATGTTTTTAGAGAACTTCTAAATCCATAATATACAAACTTTATTTCACTTTTTTTTTTATATATATATTTTTTTTATATGACCTGAAACTAGTGACTGAGCTGATAAAGTCATCAGGAAAGTGTTTACTGAAGTCACAGGGCGAGAGAGCAAAGGACCATTTTCCCTTAGACCTCTATACAAGAAGTCTTTTTGCAACCAGTCGCCCCCTGCTGGCCATTAGAAAGAAAGAAAGTAGGTTTCACGTTTCAGACACAGAAGCTATGTCAGTCTTTTATGCAGTCTATGAAGGCAATGTCACAGAGTAACACAAAAGTATTGTCGCAAATTAATTTTTACAGAGAGTAAATCGTATACTAGATATACTAACATGATGTAACCCATTTGTTCGTGATGTCACGTTGTTGATCACAAATCGTTAGCCAGTGAACATACCCTGTATAATCCTCCTTTCTGAGGAAATAACCAAAATGTACAAAATGGTTTAAATACAACCGAAATGCATCAGAAAAGTGTTTACCGAGGTCAGGGCCAAGAGCCGTTTCCCCATAAACTTCTATAGGAAGTCTTTTTGCAACCACAGTTTTCATCCCCTGGTGGTCATATAAAAGAATGCAGGTTTAAAGCATCTCGCCGTCAGCTTCATTTTTCAGACACTGAAGCTACGTCCATCTTTTATACTGTTCATAGCCATGCACAGATATTTTAGCGGGCAGGTGTATTTACAAAAACTAATAATAAGTAGAGCACCTTTTGCTTGCTTACATACTGATCTCCCTCATCCTCCTTACTGCTAGATGGCCCGATCCAGGACAGAAGAGAGCTACTACCCTGGGCTGCCTGCTATAGCTCCCTTTCTTTCTTTTTTATAAACCTGTCTTGGCAATATGCTGCAATCGGCAAATGCAAAATCAATATTATACATGATAATTAATGGTGCATCTGCATTTTTGAACTGATACTGTCTCTATGAATGTCTGGTAATATCTGAGCCAGGCGACGCACAAATTATCCAAACCAGCCGGAGCAGCACGCAGAGAGTAACTCCGTCATCTCTGGCTATCTCCGTTGTTTTTTCCTTTGCAGCAGGTCAGATTCCCACACACACACACACACACACACACACACACACACACACACACACACACACACACACAACACGCCGCTACTCTTTGTCTTGTACACACACACACACACTATGTTTTATTTTCTCTCGT
>VVAS01086641.1:0-14566 GCA_015103295.1 Ptychochromis oligacanthus | reverse complement strand
AATTGTTCTGTCATGAACTTTAACATTTAACATGCTAACTGTGGCCTGTAGAGTCTGAGATGTAGCTCTTGGGTTTTTTCTTTGAACATTCCACGGTCTGACCTTGGGGTGAATTTGCTGGGTTGTCTTGAACATTTTTTACTTGTGAATAATCTTTCTCACTGTAGAATTATGGACTTCAGATTGTTCAGAAATGGCCTTAAAATTGTTACTGATGGCAGCAACAATTGCTTCTTTAAGATCAGTTCTTATCTCCTTCCTCCTTGGCATTGTATTAACACAGACCTAAATGCTACAGACCAGCAAACAGCCAAAACCTCTGCTTTTATAGAGGTTCTCACACTTGCTGATGATCAGTTAATCAGACCATTTGATTAGCAGCACCTAGCTGCTACTTACCTTCTTAATTCCTGGAAGCAGTGGAATGGAAGCAGTAAGTGTGTACTTAGTTTATCACACACTGTTTCTGCATTTTGGCTCAATTTTTGTTAAACAGATAATGACACGGTGTAATATGTCACCAGATAATCTGAGCTTGTATGCACCTAATTCTGTGTTTGGTTTTCACCAAACGTGGTGCTGTGCATTATGGCCAAACATCTCCACTTTGTCTTAACTGTCCAGATAAGCTGTTCCAGAAGTCTTGTGGTTTGTTCAGATACAACTTTGCGAACCAAAGCTGTGCCGCCCTGTTCTTTTTAGATAGAAGAGGGTTTCTCCTGGCAGCTCTTCCAAACAAGCCATACTCGTTCAGCCTTTTTCTAATTGTACTGTCATAAACTTTAACATTTAACATGCTAACTGAGGCCTGTGGAGTCTGGGATGTAGCTCTTTAATTTTTTGCAGTTTCTCTGAGCAGTGCACTGTCTGAATTTGCTGGGATGTCCACTGCTGGGAAGATTGACAGCTGTCTTGAACATTTTCTACTCTGAATAATCTTTCTCTCTGTAGAATGATGGACTTCAAATTGTTTGGAAATGGCCTCGTAACTCTTCCCAGACTGATGGGCAGCAACAATTGCTTCTCAGAGATCACTGCTGATGTCTTTCCTTTGAATGCTCTAGACCAGCAAACTGCCAAAGTCTCTGCTATTATACAGGTGCTCACACTTGCTGATGATCAATTAATCAAATCCATTTGATTATCAGCACTTGGCTGCTAATTACCCTCTTAATTCCTATGGAAGCAATAAGGGTGTACGTAGTTTTTCACACTCTGCTTCTTCATTTTGGCTATGTCAGGCCTTGTTGTTTATCTGAGGTTGTATTTATCTAATTTTAAGACCCGATAAGGACCAGATTTTGTTAGGTCCTGATATGTAAAACCTTAGAATTGACACAGGGTGTACTTTGTTTCTACCATGACTGTACATTCAGGATGAAATCCAGTGACATTGACATAGCAAAAATACATCTAATAAATGGCATATTTAAAAACTTTGTTAACTGTATCCTGGAGAATTTAAGGTTTCTTTTTAATGTGATGAAAGTACATGAAAGTTCACAGACACTAGCAGTCTTCTGAGATACTATTTTAACATACTGATTGTAAAATCTTTGACTGTTAGGTTGCTGAATAAACCGCCACTTTCACATGATGAGTCTGTTGTTTTGCATATTGCAAAAGCAGACTTAAGGCAATATTTTCTTGCATTGAGCATCTTGGAAGCTGAACTACCCATGTCTGACTTTTTCCCTAATAAGGTGTTGTGCTATTTTCCTGCTCCTGCCACTATTGTTAGGCATTTTTTAATTATTATTTGTGTGGGCAAGAGCTTCTGCTGTCACTGTCAGTCATTAACAGCAGCCACAATGGGTTTTGACAGATGAAAGAGGCAAATTAATTCAAGACAGATATTAGAATTTGAAGTGCTACCATCTTGGCATGAGCAGGCTGCTTTCTTCAAATCTGCTTATTTCACTGTAAATGCGGCCAGTGCTGGAAGATGAACAAATCAACTAAAATCAACACAATACTTGTTTTTTTTTTTTTTCAATCATCCTACTGTACATAAATAGCAACAACATGTTTATCAAAGCTTTGAAAAATAAAGTGTGTGATGTTAAAATGGCTAATTTTTTTTTTTTTTTAGATATTTCATGCTTTCTGGCAGTAATTATTTCTTCTGGTGTGGTTTTGTGAGGATATAGTTTGACAGTGATTTTACATATTTGAACAAATAAACACCCTGGCACACAATGAGTTTTGTTTCACTGCTTTACTTCAAAAGTACTTTAAGAAAAAAAAATTTGTATAATTTTTGCAAAAATGTGGAAGCAAGCTAAAATATGCTTTTAATGTACTAATTCATCAAGTCACTTTATTCTAAATGTCATGAGACTCCATTAAAACTCCCTACCTCCATTTAGACTTTATTCTTCAATCTCTCTATTCGGCTTCCTGATTATGTTCCCAGTCCAGGCAATGCAATTTATACGGGGTGGGGGCCATAGCTTTGTTCAGGCCCCAAAGGGAGTCTGGAACAGACTGAAGCTGCCTTTCTCTTGTCACAAGTTTTTATGTTGCAGTTGATGAGGCAGCCAGTGAAGTCAGTCAAGCTTTCCCCTTTTTATACAGTACAGAAACAGTACATATACTAAGGTGAGACTGTTTCACATGAACTGAAAAAGATGAGATTTAACGTAAATATTGTCTATTTTGATATTCTTATGTGTCCAGGATGGTGGAGACCTATTTCCCAAAGACAGAAAATATGACCACTATTACTCAAAGCACTGATTTCACCGGAGTGTAAAGCTTTTTACTGATTCCTAAGAAATGAATCAGAAGTTCCAAGAAAAACAAAAAAACAAAAAACCACACAAATAAAAAATAAGGCTTATCTCAGACTATAGAGGTAGCATAACTGTAAAAAGAAGCTTATTAGATGGAATAAAACTTCAATTATGCACTGTCTACACTTCAAATTTTAACTGTGATTTAAAAAATAAAAAAAAGTTAGTGGAACTTTATTTAAGCTGTCCTTGCCATATTCATGTTTTTCCTTTGTGGTGTAATATCACAGTTAGCATTAACATTTCAGAATTTCAGGTTAAAGCAGCTACACAATACAGCATTTTTCTCTTAATAATGAATGACTGAACTCCTCGTTTGTGAAAGAAAACTTCCATAGAGATGACCCTCAAAGAGGCCTACACATATAAACAGGATATGCAGCTCTTGTAGGATTTTAACATCTTTCAGAACTTGGTTTTCATTTTGGACCTCCAGTTCTATTGATTAGTTTCATCCTTCATGCTCTCATCAGCATAGCTCCCAACTGTTATACAACCCACTGCTGTTAGCTGCTTATAACCACAAAGTAAGAAACTAACAGGTGAACATTGAACATTTAGCAGCTAAAAACCCCAGAAATGCCAAAACCTACCATCCATCCAGTCATCCATCTATTTTCTTAATCACTTGCCCAATTCAGGGTTGCAGGTGGGGGAGCTGGAGCCTATCCCTGCTGTCACAGAGTGAAATTTGGGGTACACCCTGAACAGGTCGCCAGTCTAAGGCCAACATGTCAAGACAGAAAACCATTCAACATGCACCCACATCCACACCGCTGGCTCATATAGAATCATTAATTAACGTAACAGAAGCTTGTCTTTCGACTTTTGAAGGAAACGAGAGTACAGACTGGTTAGCACTGTTGCCTCACAGCAAGAAGGTCCTGTGTTAGAATCCACCAGCCTGCTGGGGCCTATCTATCTGGAAATTGCTTGTTCTCCACTCGTATTTGTTTACTAAATATGAAGTTACTGCAAGCATTTAATTAGTATTCGCTTAAGTGATGATGTAGCCGCCCTATTTCCGGGTCCAAGCGTCTAATGTATTGACTGAGGCTGTCGTCTTTTTAATGTGTTGTAATGCTTTGTGTCTTGTTTTATTTAATAAAAAAACAAGCCCCCCCAAATAATCAGCGGACAGTTTCACCCTCACCAGCTTTTTTATTAGCATTAGTCATGTGCAGCACGTCTTTAAGCTAAAAACTCAAGGTGTATGCTACAGCTCATGGGCTCACGGTATCCCGGACACAAAATATTTGAACACTTCAGAAAAGCGTCACTCTCAGGCCGACTAAGATTTCCGTGCGGATCAGGACTTTTTCATAGCGAGTAATCCAAACCACACAGCAACATATTAATGACTAGCCTCATGTTGTGGATGGATCATCTCAGATGTTCTCTTGGCTGAAGTTTGGTCCATTTCCGGTTTCTTCTTCCTGCCATATGATGATATTTATCTCTACCCATCAGGGATTCTCAAAATGAACTTTTACTGGGAACAATTTAATCCTCATCCTGCATCTTCCCTGTGCTAATGTGCTTATATTAGCCTAACCACAGCTCTGCAGCTAGCCTCCAGGTAGCACATCAATATATGTCAGTTAACCCAAATTCAATGATACTCCAATTGTTGCTCCTATTTAGCTTTCCAAGTCATGGCAGTGCTATATGTTTTAGCTTTTCAGAAATGCTTCAGTCAGAACATGGTATATCATCTTCAGGTGGAAACTAGCTAACTAACGTCCTGCTAATTTCTAACTCTGCTAAACCTCGTGAGTCCTCTTTTTCGTGGATGCTTCTATGTTAAACTTTATTGTAACACCTGGGAGAACAGCCGCACTGATCATCTTACTGGAGCTGAAGTAATTTGGACTTTTTAATTCACAGCGGTGCCTCAGTGTTTGTTTGATTTGAGTGTTTGGACCCAGAAACAGCTAATGATGTCAGACTTAACAAGCAGATAGCTTAACATAAAGGCTGGAAGCAGAGGTAAACCAATGGCCTGGCCCTGTCCCAAGGTCATAATATCCACCAACTAGCACCTCACTTTACCAATTAGCATTTTTCTTGTATATTTTACAAAAACATCATGTTTATATAGTATAAAAACAAAGTTTTATGAGTCAAATGCTCGAATGGACTGAACTTTCACCCTTCATGCTAATCTAAGCAAAGCGTGTCCTGACAATTGGTTCAAACAGAATGTACTGTAGAAACATGAGAGGGGCTATTTTTCTTTTTTTCAAAAACGAAATAGCTGTTCTCTATCTATCTATCTATCTATCTATCTATCTATCTATCTATCTATCTATCTATCTATTTATCTATCTATCTAGGATATTGCCACTCCTGCAGATGGAAATCCGTCTGCAAGAGTGTATCTATACACATGTATAGATACACTATATTTAGTCTGAACAGCCTGAGAGGAAAAGAATCAAGTGAAAATATCACCAAGGCCATCACAAGCTGCTTTTGAGCATAGAATCGAAACGCTTGTAATTTAGTGTATGGTGGGCATTAGATTATTCTTTTCATAAATCCATTAAAACAGAGTAAGGAATGAAAAAAATATAAAAACAGGCCAGCATCTGCAGTAAGTCAAATCTGCATTCTGTCTCAATAATGGAATTTGAAAAAAAAGCCCTTGAGAGATTAGGGATTCCCCTTTGCCAGCAGATGTTTGCAAAATGAAAGAGTTTCAAAGAGAAGAGGCCAGGGGAGGGGTGGAGAGGCAGGGCAAGGAAACAGCCAAAGTGTAATCTTGAGATGGGGGTAAAATGTTTGGGTTCTTTCAGCATATTTGCGCAATGGGGCTAAGAGGACAATGGATGAGGCTGTTTCTACATTGTAAATGTATTAGAGTGCAATCCCACAGCAGAGGAGTGCTGCATCAGGATCAAGACTTAAACAATGTTGCCTTGCCTTTATCTCTCCGCCACACTCTCTGACAGACCTGCTGGAATTGACTCGCAGTGTGTTTTTCCCAAAAGCCTGAATCACAAACAGCTCCCTTGTTCAAGTGCGACTTCATTACTACTTGAAATATGCTCAGAATCAAGTATACATTGCTCTTATATTCTCTGGCTTGTGTGGCATTTGCATCATAATTCAGTTTACAGAGTGCTGTGGTATTTTTATATCTCTTTCTGTGGCAATAAAATCCTTGTAAAGTTAACTTTATGATAACCCTGAGTGCAAACTCTGACCTTCAGCTATGATAAAACATCAAACTACACAGAAACCATAGAAAGAAATTGCTTCGAGATGGGAGATGCAATCTTCCATTGGCCCTCTGTACAAATTCAACTAAAAGAACACTTGTTAAAGACCTCCACTTTATTGGGCCGGAGCTGTCACATCTGATAAAGCTCACTGTAACCGAGTGGGCGACCTAGGGACAGCAGCGAGACTGGGAGATTGGTTGGTACCAAACTCATGTGACACTGAAATACACCTTTCACTCTATTTTCACCAGATGATCATTTCAAGCTGCAGAAAAAAAAAAAGTCATGGCCTCAGAGACAGCAGACCCCTAACTTAAACGATATTATAGCTGCTAAAAATTATCTCTGCATGACAGACTTCATTCCAGTCTGCTCACGACATTTGTTGGAACACCTTGGGATTTAATGATGGCCATGAAATCACAACGGGCAGGAGAAGACTTCCAGTGTGGAATCATGAATGAACACATTAGTGTGTGCTGACAGATGAGTCTTAATTGTTACCTCTGGCAAATGGGACTTCACACAAGAGAACAAAAGCTCCCTTCCCAGCGCCCTGTTTGATGCAATGTGACGATGACCTTGCTGCAATGCACCCTCCGCAAGATCCTTAAGAGTTTATCTTGACAGACTCCCAAAGACTGTCTCTCAGGTGTCGCGCTGATAGACCAATTCATTTAACTCTGTCACGATCCGAGGCTTTAGAGGGTGCTGCTTGATGAATCCCTATTGTTCCTCTCCATTTCTGGCTGTTTGCACTCCTTGAGGCGAGCTACATTACTGTTTCAATAGCCTTTAGACTATTACCGCATGAAAAATTGTGCTCTTTTCAATAAGCATTGTCCTCTCTGTCCTGTATGTGATTCCATGGTAACAACAATAATATTCACTGCAGGATAAATGGGACCGGGATCACTTTACACATTCACTATTAAATACAGTAATTTCATAGCCCATGATCACCATCACGAAGTCACAGTACCTTAAGTCTGTTTTTATTATTAGATTAAAGGTAATGAAAAAATAGTTTTGAATTTCATATCTCAGCAAACTCTGGTAAAATGTGATATTTATCATTTAACAAAAAATGATGAACATTCTTTTGCAAGTATTCTTGTTGTATTAGGAAAGCAATACAACTCCCATGCCTGCTAAATATGAACGGGAGGCAGCAGTAGCCATAGCACAAGCATTCCGCAGCAGGTGAGTTCTTGTCTGAGCTGATTCACTTTCTTCATGTGATGAAAAACAGGTTTTGCTTTTACGTGTGAACAAATATGACTTTTAATTCAAGCAAAATGGAAAGTTCAGATGTCTCTCAGGTCTCAGTCTGAGGATAGCCAATATGCAACAAACCTTTTGACTGTAGCTTATAAACTGTGACTCCGTTTGCAATAGGTCACCTGTCTCAAGGGTAGAAAAGTGCAGAATGCCACTTGCATGTAATCCCGGATCCTGTTTCTGTATCAGATATATCAAATATTCATAAAATAACTACAAAGCCACAATACACCTCTCTCATTTTGGAGATGCACATATGGAGCACATATAAGCAACAAACAGCACTTTTCCTATTATCGCTTCAGCAACACCTGCATTACATTCATTATTGGTAAGTCTCATTAATCTACCCTGTTATACACTTGTGTAACAGGGTAGAGTAATGAGTCTCATCAAACTTTTATTATTATGTGCAAAACTCAGTATATGTATGTACATGAAAGGTGTTTGGTGATTTTGGAGAGTTTCTGTCTGTGCGCTTCTGTGAACTAAGACTAGAAAACGCTGATGTTTGTAAAATTTATGGATCAGTATTGGTATTAAATGTGGAAAATAAAAGCCACAAAGTAGCGCCTTAAAGGTTTCTCAGAAAATACTTTCCATGTGTCAAAACTATATGTTCAGTTTCAGTTTCTATACCATATGTCAGAACAAGATCCAGAGTGTGATTAAAGCAGTGGGTGGGCTCGTTTACATTTTGAGAGAAGCCAGTTGAGTCTAATAATAAATTAAATGTAGCGTTGAGGCTGTTGTTTTCAGCATCTACATGAATGTTAAAATCACCCACTGACAGTGACCCAGCTGATAGTTTACCTATGGCTATTAGCAAAATGCTGCAGTGTTCAATGTAAGGATGGTGTTGTTGTGTTCTCTCACTGTAGCTGAGCTGGCTGATGGTTAAATCATGTTGTCTTATCTTTTATGCTTGTACCACACTTTCTATTTTGAATACAGAAGGTTGAACATGGGCGTTTAGGCTTAGAGTTGTTCGGAGTTGAAAAAAATGTGATTAATGAAAGTAACAAGCAATGTAACACATTAGTGACTGTTCAGTAATTAGTGAAATAATGTAATACCAATGATTAATGCTGCCTGACTACACTGATCTTTGCTTATGTCATGTGCTTCTTTAAAGACTTAATGGATCTTTTGCCTTATTTTAATCTTCATAACCTTACGACTGCAATTCTGCACTGAGGGGATATGTAGGGAATACAGGAAAATGACAGAGAGGAAAAATTAACCAGTAATCTTATTTTTGAAAGATGAATTCTGTAGGAGAAGACATTAACCGATAAGAATGATTTAATATCCATATTTAAAGGTCAAACACAAATATAAGTTTACATATTTGAATTCTACTTGACAAGCAATTTTACAACCTGTTTTATGTTAACTTCTCACTTTCTGTGCTCTTTACAGAACTATGTAAAGGAAAGGAGTGAGAAAGGTGACAGTATTTTCCGCTTTATGTTTCTTTTTGCACCAAAGGCATGTCTTACAACAACTAACCTTGAAGGCAACTGCATCGTCAGTTTAATAAACGTGTCTTTTTTTGAGCTTGAGCTGGTTAGATTCAGTAAGGTAAATACATTAGCTAATTTCTGCTCTCATGGTGACGACATGATTGGCACGCTTGTACACATAACTTAATAGTTATACATAGCACTTTAAGGAGTGTTTCTTATAGGTTATTTTGCATGTTAATGGCTACATATCACAAACAATATTATAGAGGTAAGCTTAGTATAGCATTCCTTCATATAAAAGGATACCAAAGGAATCAAGTAAAATAAGTGAAGTTTGATATGTCCAGCATTCTCCAGTTTAGCTACTGCCTCTCTGGTGTGCCTCTATCCTTTTTGATTTTCATGTTAATCTGCTCATTTTCTATTAAAAAAAAAATTCCAGACAGATAATTTTAATTTGAAAACACAGAAGGGATGTGATAATGCATACTCAGCTGCCGTCATTTTGTCACCAGCCTTCCTTTTAATACATCAACAAACCACCACAACTGGTTGCATCTGGCTGTGCAAACTCATCGCTGAGCAGCTGGTTTACCTCATTGCCAGGCAGGGAGTGTGTGAGGGCTATGAGTGGTCTTGCCTGGTTCAGCGGTGGGCATGCGGGTGTTAGATGAGCCATTGATCCTTCCCAGCATGCTCTTCCACCAGGCGATTCCTCCGCTTTGCACCACCCCTCTCCCACGCCATTGACTTTCTGCCATGACGTTCCTCTGCCACGGCAGGACCTGACATTTAATGATCCTGTGATGGAGTAACGTCACATTTATCATTTGCCGGCAGATGTGACTGGGAGGAATCTGAGGGGAGAGCATAGGGCAAAGCAAAAAACAAACAATATAAGCCAGGAAGAGGAGCTGCACTGTGACTGACAGCAGGAGTAAATTAGGATAAAGTCTCTGAAATGACTGTGCAGAAATCTCCTCTGTAGGCACCCAGAATAGGACAAGGGGCAATCAGGAACTGCATTTTGAGCAGAAAAAGTCAAACTTTAGCAGTGAAGACTTTTCTCATATTCTACTGTGACCCTTTTTTTTTTCTCTATTTTATTTTATTTTTTTAATCTTTCTACTAATACAGCATCTGTTGACCAATCACCAAACATCTCCCAGGAAGCCTCCAGCCGTTGTTCAGTCATAATTTTGTCATCAGAAGGTAAGGCAGGCCTTTCATGCTTTCAATTTTTCCACGTTTGGTATTTTTAAAGTCTGGAGGGTGGTGTAATTTAGTAGTTCCAAAACACTAACCTGCAACCTAGATAAGTAAGCTTACGGTAGACTGATTTTTTGTGTTATACTTACAATACTATGATGAGCTCACTGTCTTGCATGAATCATTAACTCGGAAGATGCTGACTTTTTGCCTGGAAAATTCAGCTTTAGCCTTAGTCTGGAATTATGCTTCTCCACACCATACATACAATATTGTGCAAAAGTCTCGAGCCACCCCTCATTTCTTTATATTTTGCCTACAAGGAGTCAGACTTTCTTGTAATCTTTTTTTAACTTGTCTTGAGTAATAGTTCTCCAGGCTTTCTGAAGGTCTTTCAGAGTTTTTCTTTGGACACTGGCTGCTTTTTCACTCATTTTCAGTCCAGTCCCTGTACCTGAGCATTCTCAGAGGGATGTTCTTTTTTTGTTAAGCCTCTTAACACTGACCTATAAATTATTCAAGCATTTAAAAAAGCATAAAACTCAGGGGATGAACAAGTGTTGCGTCTACACATTACAGATAACAACAAGGAAACAATTTTAAATTGTATCTTTAGGCACTTTGTTACTAGCAGCCTGTCACGAAAACACATAATTTGTTCCTATTTCTTTAGTATAATCTGTGAAAAATGCCTAAGATAACACCGTGTGACAGGCATAAAATAGTATTTTTGTACCAACAATGTGATTCCCAAAGAGCTGTTAGCTGAGAACTTGGCATGTCTCCACATGGTGTGCTTAAAAAATTTAAAGAAAGTGGACAAGTAAGGACAAAAGAAGAAATGTCAGACCTAAAAAAAATTATCTGCAGCAGATGAACAGTATCTGAAATTCATGTCCTTAAGAAATAGGAAAAAACCCAGCAAAGACCTGACACAGGACCTAAGACCCTTCAGACCATTCTGACCCTTCAGTTGATCCATATACTGTGCGCAAGAACTGGGCTGAAAAATCAGTGGCAACAGGTCTTTTGGAGTGATGCATCCAAATTTGAAATTTTTGGTTCTAATTGTCGTCAGTATGTATGGAGGAGGTCAGGAGAGAGGTACAGCAGTGAGTGTCTACATCCATCTGTAAAACATGGTGGGGGCTCTGTCATGGTTTTGGGATCTTGTCAATACTGATGGAATTATGAACACAGAATAGTATGTCTAATTTTGACTGGCAACTGCTTCATTTTTCAGCATGATAATGACACACAAACACACAGCCAGTGCATACCTAGATAGAAAAACACACAATGGAACATTATCATTCATGGATTGGCCTAACAGTGCACAGACCTCAACATTACTGAAGCAGTGTGGGATCATCTTGACGGAGAATGGATCAAAAGGCAGTTAACATCCAAAGAAGAGCTTTGAATGTCCTTCAAGAAGCCTGGAGAACTATTGCTGAAGACTACTTAAAGAACTTACAAGAAAGTTTGTCTAAGAAAGTTCATGCTCTGCTGAAGAATAAAGGTGGTCCTACCAAATACTGACTTTCAAGTTCTTTAGACTTGTACAAACTCTGCTTTTGCCTTGTATTTGCATGTATGTTTGCACATGTTTCAATAAACCGCTGGACCTATTTCCCATTTTCCTAGCAAAATATAAAGAAGTGAGGGATGGCTGAAGTCTTTTGCACAGTATTGTAAGCAAACATGAGCTTGGATCACCCAGGTATGCTACATCCTGATAAAACTTGTCAATGTTGTCACTTGTCACTCCATACACCAGCCACATATAAGAAGCCTGTCTCCTCTTGAAATCAAACAGCTATTGTTTCGTAGGTGGCGTTTCGTGGATGGTCGATCCCATTTGAAATTAGACCATTTTAAAATTCACAGAGTTTTCACCTCTGCTTTGACAGTTCAAGACCAAAGATGAAAGCACTTACAGGTTGGGCCTCTCACCTAACCGCTGTCTGTTGGAATACTAAAGGAGAAAATATTCAATAATAGATCAGGTGAGTTCTTTTTAGGAAGATATCTGTGACTCTGTACAAGAAGGCTCAAAATACACAAAGAAATAGTCATAGGATATAAGACAGCAGTACCCAAGTGAGACAAGCACATGTCTTATTCCTATGCCAAAGTACCGAACTGTCCAAAATGTAGTCTAAGTTCTTGGCCTGCGGTATTCTGAATATCATAAACGAGAGTCTCATATTCAGAAGTGATCCGCATACTATTTGGTGAGTAGAAAAAATATCCGAGTGTGCTTTTGCCTCAAGCAAACGGTCTGAGCTACATCTAAAGAAAAATCTGCACTGTAAGTTAAAATAGTGACTCTAAGGTCGAATAATTATGCGTCCCTCCATGTGGCACATCGCTGCATTACAAAGCTGCCTAACTAATTTTGACTGAAAAAAAATGGAGAAGAAATAGAAGAGAAGAAAAAAAGAAGAACAATGTAGAAGGACACTGAAAGAGATGTGTTAATTTACAAAAGGCTTCAGGAAGAGTTAATTAAGCCAGTTGCAGGAATGAGAGAAAGTGCTGAGTCCTGGAGACACAAAATATTTATTCATCAGCCCATTAATGTTTAATTCCTTTTTTTTCTCCTATTTTTAAAATGGATGGAGAATGGAGGAAAGCTTTGAACATTTGACCTTATATGTAAAAGTGTAGGGTGAGTCTGAAGAGCCTCAGGGGTTGTCTTAATCATTAAGAAGCAGCAAGTAAAAAAAAAAAAGAGAAAAAAGAAAAAGAAGAACTAGCTCGGTGCACTGCTGGAGTAGGTGAACGTATTTTAAAAATCAGATTATTGCAGCGATTGACAATTTCCTTTTGTTTTCTGTATAATTATGGCCACCCCGCACAATATTCACAACATTCACAACATTCACAATATTCAAGGGTGAACACAGCAACAGTCGGAGCAGGCAATCTTTTTCTGAAGGACCAGGGACATTATATTAATGGATTAAAGCCTTTCAACCTCATGCAAAACGCCTGTTCAAATTCAGCACCAAATATCCATCATGTCACACATGACACTCCACTGTACTGATGGAAGCTCTCCTTCAATCCTGGGAGACGTATCTGATGAAGGGATGGGGCCCGTCTGAGGAGGAAACAGTCATGTGCTTGATTTGTCTGCAGCCTAATTATATGGCAACAAACGAGTTGCCAATCATGAGAATATATTGTCTGGTTTTATCTCAGGAACTCATCAAGTCAACCCAATTAAAAGCTGCAATGAGAAAGACATCGGCAGTGAACAGGGCTCTCATTCAGTTAATTCATGATTGCCAATTAAAATAGAATAGCGTGCAAAGTTGTAAAGCTGTCAGGAGGGCCAAGCTAAATTACCCTTTTCCACTTTGAATGATGGATGCGTTCATTGCTCTCCCTTATCTTATTTATTCTCTGGGCAGAAGGGGGTGGGTGGGGGTTGGGGGGGAGAGCAGGAACAGTTTAAAGAATGTGTCGCTAATGAAGAAGGTTCCTCCTTTCGAAAAACTGAAATCGGTTGGCGGAAGATTGTTCAGCTTTTCAAGACGAAAACTTAATTAAATTACATACAGTATCCTAGATCCATGCAGACAGCCCAATTTGCTCTCACAATCACTTACCAAATGAAATCCAAAGAGTGAGATTACGTTGCAACTCAGTATTGATATTGATATTACTCAACTATAGCTGTAGGAGCATTAATATGCATATACTTTACCATCAGAAAGCACATGTTGGCAGCATAAATTATTTTTCAGAAGCAGTACAAAAATGTACTAACAATGCCATTTAAATATGTCCACGACAGTTAAACTGAAGGCAACTTATCCTGGTTGTGTCTCCTGGACCATTAGCCACTGTTGCCATACTATTGATGGCCTAATTAAGATGTGTCACACAGAAATATGTCACATTTTTTAAAGGCTGAAATTGATAGCTCACATTAATTTTCACTTTTCAAAATGACCTTTAATTTCGCTCGCCAAATGCAGGCTTCTGTCTACACCGGCACACCCTCTCATTCTCGCTCCTGAAACAATATGTCAAAATGCTTTGACAACACACGGAGGGAGGTAGCCCTTCACAGGAGATGACTGTCTAAAAGTTCAAATTGAAGTCATTTCAAATATCCATGATATCAATTTGTACTTTTTCTGATCAACATCACCATTAATATGGTAATGCGTAAGAGTGATTCTGTAATTAGGGGTATATTTCATGTCAACCAAGAAGTGAATAAAATAAAATAAAATCACTGTTCTTTTTTGTTAAATAATCAAGTTGTTTCCACAACATACACCAACGGCATCCAAAATCCATTAACCGCCAAGCTTAAGCTCTAATGATTTTTTAAATATTCAAATGAAAATAAACATTCATTATTTTGATAACTGTGTTACGGACAAATGTTGTGTAATAGAAGACACAAATGAGATGCTACACATTTAAAAAAAAAAAAAAAAAAAAAAAGGTCTTTGAAAGTCTTTGAGTCTATTCACTGGGGGTTTTCAAGTTTTCTGTCTAACTGTTTTGAAAATATGAAGTTTGAGCTTGATAATGGATTTTCTGTGCGCTGATATTGTCA
>VVAS01086624.1:5134-15341 GCA_015103295.1 Ptychochromis oligacanthus | reverse complement strand
TATATATATATAAAAGAAATTAGGTCTCTGTGTTATTTTCTTTGACCTACTTCTCTCCCTACCTTGATCTATGCCATCTGTGCCGTCTGATTGACAAAAGAGGGGTTTGACTTGCAAAGTGGCTTTTACAGCAAGAAGATGAAACCCTGTGAAAAATATGATACTCACAACTACAGTTGGTCTAAAGGTATTATTATTAATGGTATGTATGAGAATGCATTTCAGTGTTTAAGTTTTTCAGCGCTTGCTAAAGATATATGTAGCATTTGAATTGTCTCCTTATGTAGAGTGAATGTGCTGAGGATCAGACCTGGAAAGCCCTGGCCCACTTTCAAGTTTTGCTTCTGTGTATGGCAGTGTTACAACTAGCTGGTTCAGAATCAATCTCTAGCTAACCATAGGATAGACTGCCATGACATTTTGTAAAGACATTCATATTCCCCAGAGGATAAATCCTGAGTTTGATGAAGCTTCAGTACTTGTCTACCTCTTAGCACCACCGTTTTGTTGTGGTGAAATAAGATGGAATTGAAATAAGCTTTTGCATTGATGATGTGTCCCTCCACCCAGGGGATTTCTTCTCCTCCTGCTGCTGGATAGTTCTCTGCTTATATGGTCGACAGAATGTCAGAAATGTACTGAATTATAATCCTGGGCTCATCTTTGTGTGTCTGCTCAGGATTGGACCGAGGAGTGAAGCACATTCCGGGAGGAGCTCAGGGCTGCCGTATTGAATTTATGAGAAACCAGCCTGCTAACTCCGTGCCCATCAAGATGCCCTCCAGCTTAACTTGCCATTACCGTAATGACGTGGGACAAGCATGTGTGTTGCCATGGTGATCATTTACCAGAAGACACTGGAAAAGAAGGGTGCCGATGATGTAACATCCAAACGCACAGATTTGGGCCCGGTGAGAGGTTATATTCTACTTGTGTAAGCAGATTTAATTTTTTTCTGTGAGAAATGTGTCATTTCAGGTTTACATAAAATGACACAAGCTTGCCAAGAGTCTTCAGACATGCCTGTCAAGGGGGAAAAGGACAAGGTTCTACTCTCATTTTGGGAAATTATTACTGGCCACGCATCACGCCACAGCAGTTTTATGGCTCAACATTTATTTTTCTGTTTTGGCAACTTTAACCAGAGCTAAAATTAAAATCTTAGACACCTATAATCCACTCGGTTGGAAAATTAATAAGAAAGGCCTTATTAAATCACAGGAAGTGATGTAAAGAAGATTAGAAATAAGGGATATTTATGTTACAAATACTGATATTTGTATTAAAACAGTTGCAGTACTAGAAAGGAGTATTTAAGATCTACTAGGCTGAGCAGCCTTGACTCAGCACAGAGTGAGTAAAAATTCCCCCACTAATATGGACTGACTTTGCCCTCTCAGTCCCATGAAATGAAGTCATCATGTTCACAGGCTGAGCATCCATCAGAGGAATTTATGGTGGAACTCCCTCTCTCACTCTCTCTCTCTGTTGCTGAGTTGCACATACCACCAGTTATACATACACAAACTCTTGACTTTCCAATAGCTGTTACCTTTACTTCTTTTATTTGTCGATTTATTTATAGAACCTACTATACATTTTATTTCTGTGGCTTTCTGGTGAGCTGAAAGTATCTTTTTTTCTGCATTTCCACAGTTTCAGGCACAGACCATGAGCCAGGGAACAGCACTTTTCTCTTGTGGACTCATGGGTAAGAGTTTGCCATCTTTTGTCCAAGAGCAATATGGATAAAATCCTATATCCCACTTTACATAATTTACATGATGTCCCTTACTTCCAGTCACAAACAGGACATTAATGTAATTATATACTTAGAATGGTCTTCAGCAGCCTCTAGAAGCCGGAAAATATGAGGTGTGTTGGTGGCTGTAGCCCTCTCTGAGAAATTATTGCAGGATGGTTTAAGTTAGTCTCTGGTGCATTTTATTGATGGTTACATTCTGTTTGATGAAACATGTCTGACAGGTGTTTTTGCCAACAAAAATAATTTGGTAATGACTCTGTGTTAGTGGTTTATCATTGCCAGGAATCTCATGGCACTCCTTCAAAGTTGAAAGCTGTGGACATGTTGTCCCCATGTTTAACATTTGATTATGGCTGAAAAGAGTCATATCTTTAGTTTTCTTCTACCAGTCTATTATAGTCTCTGTTTTGTAAAATTGAATGGATTCTGTCCTTGCAGTAACTTAGCATTGAGTGTGTAAGAATAGAAAAAGTCCTGGCATAGAACAGAGCTGTACCAAAAGGCCTTCTGTTCTTTGTCCTGCCCATGTATTGTGGATGGCATTTTGGGGAATTTTATCTCCGGTGAAGAAGAATAGACCTTATGCATACCAGAAGTGGGCAATGGCCTCGATGTTTAGTGTCTGACTAAGAGTTGACTGACCAGTTCTGTTGGCTGACCTATTTGGTGTTTTAAGAGCGTCATTTTTATGACGGTAACAGGTGCTGGCATGGTAGCTATGGCGCTGATGAAGATCTGACCAGTGATGGCAGATACCGAGCTGGTCTGTTGCATAATTCATGTAAGTCTCAACAAAAAGATGAAAAGCTATAGTCAGAATGCTTATTGGCATTTGCTCAAGCAAGTTGAGTCAGTTGGACATTGAGCTCCCTTCCCTTTTCCAGTCAGCTGTGCTTATAGACTGTGACACTAAAGCAGTGGCTGGAGGGCAGGATTTATTTTTAGTTACAATTAAACAAAACAGTGAGTAGTGTCAACATAAAGTACACATGCTGAGACCCATGCACTGACGCAGACTGGAGCAGTGTCATGGATGCTGCCTATGTTGCAGGTACCAAACTCTAATCATCAAAGTACCTAGGCTCTTTGTTTGAGATTCATCTCCCGAAGGAGTTTACACACCATCATACCACTGCACAATGATGCAGTCTGATGCATTTTTATTATGTTTTGGAAATCTTTGTGTAGACACTAGGAAGTAAAATGCATTCCTAAATGAGCATGTTACAGCTGCTGAAAACTGGTAAAGAGACTGGAGTGAAAGGGGGAAATTAACAGGTTAGCATTGGAGTTGGAGCATTGCTTTAAGATCTGTTGGCTAATTTTGGCAACAGAGTTTGATAGATTAATAGAAGTGCTTACACTACACACTGAATACTTTCAGTTCAAGTTAAGCTCATATGCAGTTTTCTATATTGTGGGTTGGGGTCCTAATTGGGTATCTTTTTTAGAAAATGTGGTTTAATTCATATAAATTTGGTCTGTTTGTTGCAGAGACAAGCCGGTGGCAGGATGTGGGTCACAGGTGTGCCATACAGAGGAGGCCAGTTGGAACCAGCCTGGAGAGCTTGTGGGATGTCCTGCCTGAAGTGCACACGAGTTCTGCCCACTGGGATTGGGATGTTCGCTCTACTTCGCGCACAATCACTAACTTGTTGCAGGATCTCAGCCTGACTGAGACCTCGCACTCCACTGCTCCCCCCAGCAAACGACAGTGCCGGTCCCTGTCTTGTTCAGACGAGCTCAGTGGTTGCCGCTCTTCCTGGCGTCCTCAGGGCTCTCGTGTGTGGACAGCTGTGGAGAAGCGGAGGTGCCTCAGTGGAGGAAGCGTCCAACGCAGCAGTGTTGGAAACATGCAACTTGGCTTCCCGGGCATGCAACGCAGCTCTAGTTTCAGCCTGCCTGCCCGATCCAATACCCTTGAGCTGCCCTCTTTCACTCAGCGCCCCCCATGGCCTTCTGCCTTCACCAGCCTGACACCCTCCTCCTCCTCAGTGCCCCTGTCTTCTGAGCCTTCATCGCAGCCCCTCTACCTCTCTCATGAACAAATTTGCCTCCCTGAGCCTCGTGGACCATCGCCTCCCAGCTCCCCTGACTCCACTCCAGAGCTGGAGCGCCGTGGCGGACAGGGGGGACTTCCCCGTAGTCGCTCACAGCCATGTGTCCTCAATGATAAGAAGATTGGTGTGAAGCGCAGGAGACCAGATGACACACAGAAACAGAGGCCTTCATTGGATCTGGCAAAAATGACCCAGGTTGGTATTTAACATGCCACTGTAAATCAGGTCATAGTGTCACATTTCTCTGTATCATACTTAGACAGAAAAAAATGTTAAATACTGAAAACCTGCCAGTATATGTCCCATTTAACAACACTTCACACTCAAGATACTGTTAAAACAGTGAAGTTGAACCTGAGTCAGTCATAATTTATCAGGGGCATTTTCCATTGGCATTTTTATGTGGCATTTATTTGTTGGTTAAACTCACCACAGCCCTCTTGCTTGAAAGAGGAGGATCCCAGGAAATGGTCATACCAGCTGGAAGCTCTGCTAGGTCCATCAGTGTCAATATCATGAGTATTTTCTCCTCACATGTTGGATAAACAAACACTTACAGTTAAGGTCACTCCATTGTTTCCCTCAGGCATTGTCATTAAAGGCAATCGTTAACTCATGCAGGCCTGTTCAGGGTCACATTCCATTATCTGAGCTCATATTGTACTTGCAGAATTTGAGGAAAATTATGCCCTGTTAAATGTGCTGCTGGATAAAGATAATTTGATCAAAACAGGAATTAGTTTTGGTTGGTCACTTCTGAAGTCAACTCTGTTTCATCCGACAATTGGATTTATCTGGACATCCTGACAGACGTTTGTCTCTTTGCCCCTTGAACTTACACACACACACACACACACACACACACACACACACACACACAGAGTGAAGTTTCACACATTCACTGGCTGGATCATAAACTCAGAGCTGGACTTGGCCCCTCTGAGAAAGTCACCCAGAGTTCAGCAGTGTCTTAACAACAATGCTGCTGTGACACGACAAGCAGACGCTGCACACGCTCCAAACAGGGACGAGGTCAGCGTGGAGAAAACAGCCTTAGGCGAGGCAACCAACAGTATTTTCACAGAGAAATGTCAGGGTGCTGAGAGTATTGCTTAGCATTGGATCTTCCCTGCTGTTCTTTTCTCTGTTAAGAAGGAACCGCTCTGACAGGTAGAAAAACCAAAACCTTTGAAACTACAAGAAATGTCTCCGGCAATGATCACCATTTTGTGTATTGGTTCACATTTTTAAAAACAGATCTTTTTGACTTTCTTTTAAGTGACTGGTAAATGACATTTGACTTTTAGCCCAGTCATGCAGATAAACGTTTTCAGTCAGACAACTCACTCTCAAATAATTGTTTTATTACAGCAACAGATTATAGAGTTTGGCATCTAGGTTCAGAGCTTATCACTCCAGCAGTCTACAGGTGGATGTTGGGGTTGTGGAGGGGTTGAAACAGTGACACAAGGCAACAGTGGAACTGGCATCTCATTGAGAGATGGGAAATTTTGCAAGTTTTCAGCCTGAACTAACTTGTAGGTTTAATTCCCTTAGTAGTGCCAGTCAGTCAGTTGACACAAATTTTCATAATCCTTTAACCTCTTAAGCCCCAGGGGTCTTTCTGAGGTTCCTGCTCAAAAATGACTATGTTTAAATAACAGACCTGGCGTCACATTACGTGAAACTGGATGTTCCCCACGCCCCCGATACTGGAGGGATAAGTCATTATTGCTCTAATGGGTTATGCAAAACAAGCTATTTGAAGACTATTATCACTTATACCTATTGACATTTTGTAGGTTAACTTGTAATTTCATTGAAAAACAGACTAAATGTTTTATATTTGAATTATGAAGTCTGTAGCTGTCTAGAGTCAATGGAAACGACGCCCGCTTGTGATGATACGGTAAGCCTGCTTGGCAGTCAGCTCAAGGGCTTTATCTTGATTCATACGTGTCGCCCTATCTGCATTCAAAGTCACCTTACTATTCAAAGATTGGTTGCAGTACTGAGTGTGTCTCTAAAGTGTCCTCTCATCCACACGCCACACTGGTGTGATTTACTCTCCGGGTGGTTTACTGTGACTGCAAGTAGAGCAGCTGTGGCAGAGGTTATAGATCGTCTCACAGGGGGGATATGTGTCGGGTAAAGAGATATTGATTTCTGTAAATTCAGCTCAGTGTGTAGATCGTGCTCGCAACCAGGCCTCATGAGCTATTGATCAGCTTTTATTGACGGAGAGTCAAGGTCAGTATGGATGTGGAGACTTTCTGCTCCCCTCTCCAATTCATTCAGTGGGTGGGGAGGAACGAGGGAGTGTGGCAGTAAAAGGCAAAGGAGGCAGTACTTATTCATGAGCCTCATTTTATTGGTGCAGCAAGTTATGTGAGGATACTCTGTCAGAGATTATTTTGTCTGCAGAGCAAGTCCTGTGTTTTAAATTGGAACTATATTTGGTTAAGTTAATGTCAGTGCCACTGTTTTTCCATATCCCAAACTAATCGTGACCTTATCAGTTTAGTCTCATGGTCTCAGGCAAGAAGTCTGAGTGCAGACACTGAAGTTCTAATGCTGAAGGCAGCAATGTGACACTGGCCTGGTGCTGACAAATGCACCCGCTTGGCTAGAGCCAAGAAAAACAGCAGGGCCCCTTTTGATCTACCTCTACCCGATACAGAGGCCTTTCTCACTCATAACTAGTTGTGACCACGATGCTCTCTATATTTGCAGTTATTATTGGGTGATAAATCCCAAATAAGTGAATATTATTGTGATCAAAACACAGCTAAGGTTATTGGTGAAATAACACTGAAGTAAGGATCAAATAGAATTCCACACATTTATCCGTGCTGGCAGTGTAGCAGTGTGATTTGATTTGTTGAGTCACAATTAGGCATTTACCATCATGAGCTGTTATGAATATGAAGTAAAACTAATAAATATTTGTAGAATGCATCTTCTCTAAAAAGCTTTTATGTATCTCATATTACTATAAACTGAATTCTTTTGGACACTTGTGGTCTTAAAACTTGGAGTTGATTTATCTTTTATCTGTTGATTAGTTGCAGCCACAGTTCTTATACTTGGCTGTGAGCTGCATGTCTAATAGTCCCATGCTTGTTACGTATTATATAAGCACACAAGTGACAGGAGGTTTCACAGAGCTCCTATTCTCCTGTGTCCCTCTGGCCCAACACGGTAACAGTCGGGCATGAGGCAGCTGTCCTGCCTTCTACACATTAGCTGTACAGATTGGATAAGCCTCAGTTGTAAAGCTTCTCATTCCAGCGTACACAGCTGTCACAGAACTTGCCTGCAGCAGTGCTGGCACATGTGTATTTGCCTACAGAAGGTTCTCGGTTTCCCAGATGTATGTGTGCATTGTGCAGAGTCAAAAGGCCAACATGAGTGATGTCTGCCCTCTGGGTATCTGGCTACTTGCTGCCTCGTTCCCATTGGACTTCAGATTATAGCCTAATAGCCTCACTAGTTGCTCTAGTATGTAATGGAAGCTAAATTTGTGTCCTTCAAATTTTTACATTATAGTGGTTGTTGACCAGTACCCAACGCTGACCTCACTCACTCACCCACATACTGTATGAGTACAGTAGAAGGATTGTTTTCATAAGATGGCTGTGTGCCTTTAGCTGTATGTGTGTCCTCTTTAGGACATGGGTCATAGTCCAAGAAGGGAAATGTTTTGCGGTTTAAGTGTAAGTCTGTTTCCTTGAGAACATGAATTCAAGGCTTCTAAAAAAAAAAATTAACTGGCTCTCCACAGAAACTTCGGAATTTCCACAGCCTGAGCTGCCCTGGAATCACAGGCGAAGACGGCTGCGAGTCAAGCCAGGATATCCCCACTCTCAGGAGCAGCACTCAGTGCAACACTGACAACTCATCTGAAAACGAGCACAGCTTTGAGGACGTTCAGCCTCGGACCAAAGAGGGCGAGATCACCAGGAACGTGTCATCAGACACCACCACAGAGGAGGCGGACTGGAACTCCACAGATTGCAGCGACGTGACACCAGGAATGACCAGTGGGAAGGAGAGTGAGCCTTTCTGGGCGGGTCTGTGTAGCATGAGGAAGGACATGTATCAGCTTGGAGGCGAGCTCGATATTGAGCAAATTGAGAGGAACTGAGCGGGACTGCTTTCCTCCTGGGGGAAGCTAATTTAGGGGACTGAAAGAAAAACAGTACTAATAGTCTTAAGGACAAAGCAAGTGGAAAGCTAATGCAGTGAGCGCTCTTGCACTTGTCTTTTTTTCCTCGAGGAGAGATTGAACAGGAGCTAGCCCATTTTTGTGGACTCTGTGTAGTCAGAAGCTACTCCCCCACTGTGTGGTATCTTAACTGTGTCTCAGGAGAACAAGAAAGTCAGGGAGGATGGATATGGGTGAAAATAGAACTGATAAATATAGAAATGATATTAATGTTGGCTCAGAGACTGAGGTCTTTAAAATTTCTCTGTAACCCTGATTACCCTAATTGTACTAGGTTTGGAGAGAATTCACAGCGGGTTTGTAAAAATTCTCTGCACTAGGAGGAGTGTCTTTCCCTTTGACGTTCTTCAGTAGTACATGGGTACATGATGGAAAAAAATGGAGACTACTTCAAATGCTACTGTTAATAAACCCCTTTCACTTTTACCGAGCAACAAGCTGCACACACACACACCATCTATAAAGTATATTGAAGAGCTTAACATTTCACACAGTAGCATCAGGCTTATCTCTGAATCTATGCTCCTGTATGTTTGTTTGAAGAAACTTTGTGATGCTAATAGCGTTAATATTCTTTCTTTTTACGATTTGTAACTACAAAGTTATATAAAACATGAGCATATTTCTGTACAAATAAACACACTTTTAAAAGTGTCATTTGTAACAGCATTATTTAAGTGTCTTTTCTCATAATATGTGGGATGCCAACTCTGCATTACATTTTAAAGATTGTTCAGATAATATTTAGCAAACTTTAAATCATTTGCCACTGGAGCAATTAAAACGTTCTGTGACTGCAGGTAAATATCATAAACCATAGCTGATTTAAACTTGTGGAAGCCTGAATGGTTTCCAGCATTGCTGCTATTTGTAGAACACTTCCTCAAACACTTCAATTCTGACCACTTGCACGTCGACGATTTCAACATGGACCACAATTTTGAGCAGACAGCAACGATCAGTGGGATTATGCTTTTGTGTAGAGGATCACCAAAGGTGATTGGAACTGGATCAGCAGCTACATCCTAGCAGTGTTCACTCAAAGAGTTTGCAGTGTCCAGGTATGAAGGCAGCATATCAAGTCAGGAGCAAGCTTGTTGTGTGCACTTTGTGCACTCTGAACTTGTCCCTCAGGGTCACACTGTCAGTGCAAAGTTCTATACATCCTGAGGCAGAGCCATTCATCTATCCATCCACCCTTCTTCTTAACCACTTGTCCAAATCAGGGTTGCTTGAGTCTTTCCCAGCTGTAATAGAGCGAGAGGTGGGATATACCCTGGACAGGTGGTCAGTCTGTATCACAGGACTAATGCATAGACCGAACACATTCACATGTACTGACAATTTAGAATTGCCAGTTAACCTAATATGCATGTCTTTAGACTGTGGGAAGAAGCTGGAGAAACCAGAGAGAACCCAGGAAGCATAGGAAGAACATGCAAACTATACACAAAAGGGCCACAGCCTGTTGGTGATGTGAACCTAGGGCCTTCTTGCTGTGAGGCGGCAGTCTAACCACTGCACTGCTGAGGGAGAGAATTTGGTGCAAACCACCTGAACTGCTTGATATGTTACTGGTAGGCCTCCACCACACACCAACAGCATTTTTTTTTTTAAAAATACCAGTTGTCCTAGAAGAGGTGCAGCACTGCCCACGGAGATTACCTTGAACGGGAGATTGGGCAAATTTAAATTGGGATTTTCATGTTTTAATTGGCAGGATCACACAACTTTATGACCATACCTCTTAAGTCAAATGGTGCCATAAGTTGGTGTAAATAATCACTAGCTGGCTAACTAAAATCTAGTAAATAGTATAGGGCTTCACAGTGGATGGCCAGTGGATTAATAAAAACTGATACATTGAATGCAGTGTAAATACTTAAAAAAGTACTTACATACTTGACTTAAATATTCAATATTGCAATTTTACTGTAAACTAACACATGCTTTTATATTAATGCTAATCTTTAATAATAAAATTTAAAAAGCTAATATAATCAAATACATAATAATATTACATGATTATGGGGCATAATTGTGCATAATTAGATTGACTTTTGATAAGTTCAGTGACATTTTGCTGAGGAAAGTTTCATAGTACATCTTAATGCAGGGATTTTGTAACTGATAACTTTTACATGGTAGTAATGT
>VVAS01086600.1:0-15676 GCA_015103295.1 Ptychochromis oligacanthus | reverse complement strand
AGACAGCTTCTTCAGCTCAATCTAACTGACTGAGAAACAACGGGCAAAGACTGCAGTCATAATCCAGATTCAGGTACTGCAACATTGCAGCCATTACCACAGTTTTCTCTGATAAAATCTCATCCTATATGTACCTGCAGCAGCTCTTCTGTCATTTTCACCCAGTTACATCAGCAACTCTAGGTGTAAAACCTGAAAGAGAGGCTCCTGCCATTTGGTCATGCAAAATTGATGAATGCAAACTTTTTAATGGACAGAGCTGGGTGTTTGTTTCTGAATGTGTACTGTATGGAGGCCTGCGACTTTGTAAACAGGCTGTGAAGGGTGTGGATTATAGCTCTGCTACCTCTGTCTACTGAGCGGAAACCTTAATCCACACCTACCAGCTGCTAATTCCTGACTCACCCCATACTTACTTATAAACTAGCAAACTAGTACTGAGAAGGTACGGTGGCACAGTCTCATGAAGATGATCTCCTTATATTAAAGTTCAATGGAAACTGAAATTCAGATGATAACACTGTAAATTCTTTTTGTTTTGACTTGAGTGCTCATTTGGCCAAAGTGTAAATACCATAAAGAATAATAATAACTGTCTCACTTTTAAATGGGAACTATTATGCTCATTTCCAGCTCCAAGTTTTTATTCTTGAGGTCTATTAGAGTAGCTTTACATGAGTCACATTTAGAATAAATCCTTATTCTGATCCTTGGTGCAGACCCTCAGGTCATCCACTGATGAACTTCCTTCTGTGCTTGAAATGACCTTATTAAGGGTCTCCATTCGCAGTGACATCATATAGAGAAAATGGTGGAGAAAAAAGAAACTGTCTAAAACTGGGCTTTCAGAGCACTCTGAAGCCTGAGCTTTTAGCTTGTAGGGCTTACTTGAAAATATGCTGACCTCATTAGTTTAAAGTCTGGCCTTTGTGAGTGTATCAGTAATATGAGCATCCCCCATTGTAATAGTGTATATATGACTCAAATGAATTATTATAGGTCCCCTTTAAGGTATGAAAGCATGTTGATCTTTTTTCTATATGCAGAAATAACACAGGGATGCCTGGACAGTGCCAGCATGAACCAGTGCAGACAAACAAATGCACACCAATGTGCCCACATCAACACCTTTGCTCTCCAGTTTTCACACACACATTTACTATACATTTACTGTATATATATATATATATATATATATATATATATATATCTATATATATATATATATATCTCTATATATATATATATATACTATATATATATATATATATATATATATATATACACACACACACACACACACACACACACACACACACACACACACACACAGGGGAGTTGTCAGCCCATGTGAGAACCCTATACAAGTTATCATATCATTCACCCTGCCTCTTTGAAAAAGCCTGCTCGCAGACACACCATTTTATTTGTCCTTATAATTTTGGCTTACCGCGGCTGACAAGTGTGATGTCCTTTTACACACCGGCTGAGGTGGGGGGGGAGAAAGTGCTGACATGGACACTTGTCCCATGAATTTCGTGCCAGCGACGAGAATCTGCTGACGCCGCCAACTGTCTCAGGAAGAAATCTCAACAAAGAAGTGAAATTAAATGCCGACAACTTCTTCTGTGCTTCCTGGAGTTACAAGCGGGCTTTAATATTTCATACCTGCTTCCATATACTTTTATTGATGTCAGACCTTTCTAGGATCAGGTTCAAGGAATCAAGGAAAAAGACAACATAACAGTGAACAGTGTTCCTTTACGGATTAAGACCACAGGTCACTCCTTGTTTTGGTGTTGTAAAGAACCTTTTAATTATTGTCAATATTTAATATTTAATGAATATTCAAATATCTATTATTGCAATTTTGGGGACAAATAATTTGACAGACATTGTGGATGACGGGATCAAGTTAATTGAACTCCAGTGTTTACAAATATGTATTGTATATTTTTTATGAACTCGGTCTTCGTAAGTTTTTAGCATCCCTTCTTTTAAAAGGCAAATACAAAACATTAAATTTTTCCTTCTGCCATGACATTATTGCCACTATTTTACTACCCTCATTCTGTTTGATCCTAAATTGTTCTGTAAGAACCCAAGAGATGAGCACATGACTACATATTCAAACAGCTATAATAAATCTAGCAAAGTTTAGATGAAGAATTGTTGTGACAGTACGACAGATCAGGAAAAAGTGCAATACCCAGAACCGGGTGAGCTAAAATAACCAAGTCATCTGAGGGAACTGGTCGCACAAAAAAATATGGGTCACTATGTTGTCTGGAGCCGTGGATTTGATTCACAGGATTTGCCCTGAAGGAAAAATTCATCCCAATATGAAATTTGCAAATGTTGCATGTGCCATCTTGAATTGACATGGACGTTTCCAAGCATCACTGGCAGCTGTCTGTTCAGAAATAAAAAAACAATTAAAGGTAATCTAATGAAAAATAATGGAAGATTTTTGCTTTAAAAAAAAAAAATCCTCCTCCTCAGACCATTCTTGTTGTGGTTTTCCGCCTCAGGATGGTGTGGGATTTTCATTTATTTCTCTTGATTGCATGACATCCTTGGTGGAGAGATGTGACCTTGGAGAGACTGCAGCTTCTTGTAGCACCGTGAGTGCATCAGAGATTTGGTCTTTACATCCTGTATCCCCTCATTTGATGGTAGTTACAAATTCATGACTATAATGTACAATGTTATCCTCACTGTGCTTTCCTCTGTGTTTACTGACAGCTTAAAAGACCATGATGATATAGAACTGCAGGAAAGAAATCTCAAATCTTACCAGGACAAGACCCTCAGAGGCTTGCTGAGGTGGGACATGGACAGTTGATCATTCAGTCTGCTCAGGTTGCTTGATTCATATGTTTCTCTACTCAGTCTGTAGACACACATCTGCGTTGCACTTATTGACTTTGTGATAGTTGCACCTGTTCTTATAGCAACATTTATGCTGTTTAGTCTCATGGATAAAAGTGTTGGCTTATCAAAACATCAGGTATTGCTATGCAAGGATCTAAATGACTTTAATTATTCTCTGACTTTCGTAGTGCCACCAGCAGATCTAAGTTTTCATTTTCCAGTGCAATGCTGCTTTGTAAAGTCAGCAACCTTAATGGTTCAGACATTATGACAACTTAAATTTGTTGGTTGGTTAGATTTGTTGGTTGGCAGAAATCTCTGCAGCTGTTTATCATCAGGTATCTCTGACATCCTAATGGCTTTGACAAAAAAACAATTTTTGACACACTGCAAATGAGAATGGGTTGGTCAAACTTTTATTCAATACAAATTGCTGCCAAAGCTAGAAAAAAACCAAAAAAAACATTCCCATCAGCCGTAGCTTTATTTTGTGTTTAGTGCTAATTAGAAAATATTAGCATGCTAACTAAGATGGTAAACATACGTATACAGACCTGTGAAAAACAAAGTAGGCTATAGCCACTTTCCTTTCCAAGGTTTTACATATTAGGACATAATAAAAAATAATTACAGATCATAAAATTAGGGAAATATAACCTCAGATGAACAAAGACACGTGTCATTGTTTATTTAACAAAAACTAAGCCAAATGCAGTATGTAAGTATCAGCCAGGTGCTGCTAATCAAATGCACTTGATTAACTGATTACCAGCAAGTGTGAGCACCTCCATAAAAGGAGAAGTTTTGGCAGTTTGCTGGTCTGGAGCATTCAGGTGTGTATTAACACAATGGCAAGGAGGGAAAAAAAATAATCAGCATTGATCTTAGAAAAGCATTTTTTGCTGCCCACCAATCTGGGAAGGGTTATAAGGCCTTTTCCAAACAATTTGAGAAAGATTATTCACAAGTGGTAAACATTCAAGACAGCTGACAATCTTCCCAGGAGTGGACGTCCCAGCAAATTCAACCCAAGGTCAGACCGTGCAATGCTCAAAGAAACTGCAAAAAAACCAAAAGCTACATCTCAGGCTCTACAGGCCTCAGTTAGCATGTTAAATGTTACAGTTCATGGCAGTTCAATTAGAAATAGACTGAACAAGTATGGCTTGTTTGGAAGAGTTGCCAGGAGAAAGCCTCTTCGCTCTAAAAAAAAACATTGCTGCACAACTTAGTTGCATCTTAACAAACCACAAGACTTCTGGAACAATGTCCTTTGGACAGACCAGACCAAAGTGGAGAAGTGGAGATGTTTAGTCATAATGTACCTCACCACGTTTGGTGAAAACCAAACACAGCATATCAGCACAAACACCTCATGCCAACTGTCAAGTATGGTGGTGGAGGGGTGATAATTTGGGCTTGTTTTGCAGCCACAGGACCAGGGCACCTTGCAGCCATTGAGTTGACTGTGAACTCCTCTGTATACCAAAGTGTTTTAGAACAAAATGTGAGACCATCTGAAAGCTCGGCTGAAACTGGGTCATGCTACAGGACAATGATCCCAAGCACACCAAAAAATTAAGCTCCACTTCTCGTACATTTTTCATAGAAATCCTTTTTGAGTATTTCTGCTAGCAAATGAACAAACAAGCATTCAAACAAAGTCTTGCTATTCATTTGAATAGAGCTGGTATAGTGAGGTTAAAATGCAGCGAACTCCAGCAGAACAAAACTTCAAAAACAGTTTAAATGGGCTCAACTTTTGCCGCCATCTCCCAAGGTGTAGTATTGTTAAGGCAACAATACCTAGGTTACTCAGTAATGTGAAGATGTGAAGATATTTCTGCTGTTTATAGAGACTAAAGATAAAACTGAGAGCAATGTTGAAGGTTACAAAGTGTTATGTAGTGTTTTGGCTTTAGATAATCCTTTCAATGGATCAATCTGTGGCCCTGAAAAGTTCCTGGGTCAAATTTCATGTCTCATTTCACCCCAATAATGCAGCCACCTTCACTGTTTTAGCACCCAAGTGCAGCTTCACAGAGCTGAGTTTGACTATAGAAATGTATTCTTGTTGGAAAACTATTAGTTGTTTCATGGTGCAAATGTGCCACAGTGAAAATATCTGTGACACCAATATTTGCTATTCTTTGATTGAAACTGAATTTGTTTGAGGTCCTCTTTAACCTAAAATATGCATTTCTGCAGACCAGTCTTTGTCAGTGAATCAAACACATGGAGCCAGTGACCCCTGTTTAGTGGCGTCCAGCAACTTGTGTAACACCTATCAGACTCATACCTGTAAGTTAGATCAACACATCTCAAAGTGTAATCATACTTATATAACCTAATATAACCCTTGTAGACCACAAACTGTGGAGAATAGCATAGCTTGGATCCCATGGGACTTCTGCATGTGGCAAGATAAGTAAGTAGTGCCAAGCAGTGAGCACAGTAATGGACGAAATAAAGCGAAAATACATGTACGGGTACAACCAAGTAGAAAGAGAAAGCTGAAGGAAGAAAAAGAGCTAAGACTGGAACTAGAGAGGATGTTGAAAGATGACATTGATGCTGATAAATGTATAATTTACAACATGAGTATTATATTGATATAGTTTCATGCAGATGCAGATTAGGCGTGTTTCACTACATGTTCATTAAGTGAACAAAGGAAGACAGTTCAGCATTTTCAAGTAGGGTATCAATTAGAAACCTGCTTTTTAGACCCAACAGAATGTCAGCCCATGCTTTATTAGTCAGTGGATATGTTGGATGCTTGGGTGCCCTAAGGAAAGTCATCCCTTTATTCACAAGCTTGAATCGCCAACAGACAAAGATAAAAATTTGAAAAGAATCATTCATCAGAAGCAAAGTGAAGAGCATAGAGATGAAAATATAAAATGATTCTCAGTGATTGGGGTTTGATTGTTAGCTATGCACGTTGGTACCTTGTTTGTCTCTCTCCTACACTCTGAACTCTCCTTGTAGTAGCTGAGATGCTTTTAAGGGGGGCTGACAGGAAAATGGATTAAATGGGGTTTGCTGACAGAATACATATCAAATCTGAGGGCATGCAATTGTTGGCTGCGGGTTTTGCAAGGCTTATGACTCCTGCCGAGGGTGTGGATCCATCACGACTTGCCTGCTCTCCTCTTCTCCTTGCTATTCAGATGTGGAGGAAGAGAGAAAGAGGAGAGCTAGAGGGAAAAGGAAAGAGCTCTTGATCACCTGCTTTGTCTGAAGTGAGTCACCTTGCAAATATATGAATAGCAAATGCAGGAAAAGTAATCTGGTGGCGCACTGGTACATCCTCCTATTTGCATACCTGCCAGCCCTTGTAGTTAGCTCCTGCATTTCAGGACTTGGCACCTTAGATACGCATAGGTATGCATAGATTTTCTTTTTTCAACAATTGTGCCTCTTGCTTCTTCTATTTCACCCCCCTTTATCTCCTTCTCAGTCCTGTCTATCCTTTCTCCTCATCTATTTGCTTCTTTTCTTCTCCACCCCATCCCCCACCTCACTCACCCCTTTCCCCTATGTCTCCCTCAGACATCAGGCTGTATTTCCCCCCCGGCAGGACGCATGACAAGGGAGCAGGTGGAATGGAGAGCAAATGACAAATCTCTCTCTCACCATCTCTCCCACTGTCCTGCCAGAGGCCCTCTTCAGCTTTCTTCCTCCCTCCTTCCAGCACCTTTCCATCCTGTCTGACCACATTGATATTCAAATCTGCCCAGGCTGCATTCAATCTTCTCTCATCATGAAGGTCTCACCAAACCAAAAAGGGAGAAAAAATTTGGGCTAGTCTTCCCACTTTGATTCCTACTCAACAGCTGGACATGTAAAAGTGACTTATGCTAAAGGCTGTGCTTTGTACAGTCATATCCAGGTCATTAACCTAAGGTCTTTGAATAAATAAGCTCAAGGTGTTTAATAAAAGACTTTGAAACTGAACAAGAAAGAAAATGGTCAAACCTCTCATTTTCCTCTGTGTATCCCAGATCTGTGGGTATGTTATGTGTTCATATGTCTGCCTGTATGTAGTTGCTTCTGCAAACACAATTCTCAACTTGAGACGAGTTAGAAAAGACTGTTTGTGTGTCCGTTGCTGTTATTGACTTTGTCCCACATGACATGTGAGTGGAGCCACTGTCTCACATCTGGCCATGAGCAATCATTATCTTTGCCTTCTTCTCTCTGATGAATCTGCCCCAGCTCCTTGCTGAGGAGCTGGGCTTTATTTAATGGGCTCTTTCAGCCGTGGTTTGCTAGGCGGAAGCCTCTTACAAACCCATTTAAAGAAGGGTCTATGGATTTCATGGCTCCCCGGGCGCTCTCTCCTTCTTTCAATAAGGTGAAGTCCAAGGCTTTATCCATCCGTCAATGGGCCAGGGGAACAGTGGATGCAGCAGTTTTTAATCCCAGAGATGACACTGTCCACTATATGCTTGGCTGTTTTCTGATAGGAGGGCCCTCCTTGCGCAGCTCTCACCTGGGGACTTTTAAGTTCCTGTGGCAGAGCAGATTTATTGTTGCATAGATGGGGATAAAGACTGGGCACCTTGGACTCTGCCAGCAGACAGAAACATAGATAAAAGGAGGAGGGAGTGACACAGAAAGAAGACGCAAGCAGATTTGGGTGGCTCTGAAGTTGTATGCTTAGGTTTTGTATTAGCCGCACAAATTTTCTTTACGTTTTGCATTTGCATCATCCACATCTCTCAATACCAATGCCAATGCCAATGTTTGATCATAAATTTGAGAAGGATTATGAGAGGAGGACTGCATAATAATAGTGTAATGCTAACAACAATGTCATGTATTTGTAAAACATCTTTTATACATAAGATGCACATTAAACTACATAGAGTCACATAAAACCAGACTAAAGAATGCACTGCTAAACACAATACTGGACAACACTTAAAGCTGATCTGTTAATGGTGCTAGATGAAAAGTCAGCATGTAACCCATCTAGTAATGGGCTACATGCTTCACTCTGGACCAACTGGCTGCCTGACTTGGTATCCACAGAGTAGTCCAGCTAGCATGACTAAAAGTGTCTAAAACATCGAAACTGAATGAAAGGTTACAGAAAAACTAGTGTTTTTATGTGTGAGTTAGTAGTTAAAACACAAAAAAATGATCAGTAAGTATCACATCTTCCCTCTTTTACTCCATAACAGTAATACCTGTGTTTCTACAGTACTGTGCAAAAGTCTTGGGTCACCCCTCATTTCTTTATATTTGGCTGCCAAGAAGCAGCCTGCCCAGAAAACGCATAATGTGTTCCTATTTCTTTTGTTGAATCTATGAAAAATGCCAAAGATAACACAGTTTGACATGCATAAAATAGCATTTTTGCACAAACAACTTGATTCATAAGGAGATATTAGACAAAGACTTGGCATATCTCAGCATAGTTCCTTAAAGAATTTAAGGAAAATGGACAGTGGAGGACAAAAGAAGTGGCGGGTCTTAAAAGCTTTCTGCAGCAGATACATAGTATTTGAAAATCACGTCCTTAAGAAATAGGAATAAATCCAGCAAGGACCTGACACAGGACCTGAGAAATGCATCTGGCCTTTCAGTTGATCCATCTACTGTTCACTGAAGCCTCATCAGAAATGGTCTCAGTGGAAGGGTGACTGTCAAGAAGCCATTCTTAAGGAAGGGAATAAGGGAGAAAAGGCTGAGGTATGCCAAATTACACAAGGACTGGACTGAAAATCAGTGGCAACAGGTCTTATGGAGTGATGAATCTAAATTTGAAATTTTTGGTTCAAATTGGTGTCGATATGTACAGAGGAGGTCAGGAGAGAGGCACAACAGTGAGAGTCTACAATATGATGGAGGCTCTGTCATGGTTTGGGGCTGCATTTCAGCCAGTGGTGTTGGGGATCTCATCAAAACTGATGGAATTATGAACGCAGAAAAGTACCGTCAGATTTTGATCCACCGTGCAAATGACAATGATTCCAAACATGTTGCTAATGCAGTAAAAGCATACCTGGATGAAAAAAAAACACAGTGAAACACTATCAGTCATGGATTGACCTCCCCAGAGCCCGGACCTCAACATTATTGAAGCAGTGTGGGATCATCTTGACAGAGGTCAGAACAAAAGGCAGCCAAGATCCAAAGAAGAGCTTTGAATGTCCTTCAAGAAGCCTGGAGAACTATTCCTGAAGAGTACTTAAAGAACTTACCAGAAAGAAACCAGAAAGAGAGTTCAAACTGTGTTGAAGAATAAAGGTGGTCATACCAAATATTGACTTTCAAACTCATTAGAATTGTACAAACTGTTTCTGCCGTATATACTGTATTTCCACCTATGTTTGCATGTTTCAATAAATCAATGTACTCATTTCCCATTTTCCTAGAAACATATAAAAACTGAGGAGGGGTTCAAGACTTGTGCACAGTACTGTATAATGACTAAATATAAAAGGAATAGTTTTATGTCCTAATCTATTACTGTTTACAACAACAAATGACTTATGACACAAGGGCTTATGAAAGATTAGTCTTTTATTATTACCAATTCATTTTACCCTCTTTCTTTCCATTAGCCATTGGCATACTAATGAAAGGCTTAGCAGGTGTGGACAGATCAATGCATGATTCAGTTACTTAGAGGCAAATATAATGTAGTCACTTTTTCCCCTTTGATAAATCAGGACTCAAACATCCACACCTCTTTCAGAAATAAAAGTATTTTCTATTCTCAGTCGCTTGATTGTTCTCTGGAGAATTGCAGGGCAGTGGTTAATGGCATTATCAGAGACAATCACTTCAGTGAGGTCAGAGAATGAGGTCTTGAAAGCAATAAAATTCCTCACAAATAGAAATTAACCACCATCACACACTCATGCACGCACCCATAATGGTATTTCTGTTGTTCAAAAATATATGGCAACCCACTCAGTCAGGTTTTAAACAATATCAAACAAAACATCATTGCATGTTGAAATGCATACATTTTCATTTGTGGAAAACAGAACACAGAAAAAAAGACATTTGTATTAGATCAGTAAGTCCTAGAATTAGCTGACCAGCTTACTCAGCTGGTTGATCCAGAATTATTTTTTGTGCCTTAATTGATAACCTGACTACTTGCTAATCATTTGAGAAATACATATAAGCACAGCATATACCCATTTGTGTGCATCCAGTCCTAATGCACAGATTGTTGTTACTTCAGTGCCATCAGCACCAGAGAAGCAGTCAGTCAGCCAGTCAGTCAACCATGAGGGAGATGAAGCATAAGCAAGAATGGCAGAGCAATCCTTCAGCCCTTTGGAAAGGTAATACATTCAGCGATAACATCAATAGATTAGAAGATCATAGTCAAATGAGCTGTGGAAAGGTTATGCAAATCACTGGGCAGCAGTTTGCTGACAGTTTAAACCATGGTGGTTCTGCCATGTTCAGACCACAGATGAATGTCTTCTTCAAACAACGTATGTAGGTCAAAAATGAAAGAATTTAAATATGCTTAGATGTGTGTGTGAATAAACTGTTTCAAACTTACTACATGCTAATTGAAGTAAATAAAATGCATATTGCATCTAGTTCCATTTCCCTTTAGCATGTTTAAACTAGAAGCATTTTCATATCTTAAATGAAATGCTTGTTGTCTGTCCATTATTTTGTCTGCAGTCACTAATTGTTTGGTGGCACAAAACATGAAGTGCTGTCTGTCACAAACATGTGGGGTGCAGAGGTTTGGACCCAGGATGCTGAAGGCAGACTTAACAAAAAGTCAGCCTTTTATTAAGGCTGATGCAGAGGTACAAAAATGAGCAAAAAACAAATGCAAAAACCAAACCCAGACAGAAACAAGGAGTGGCAACATGGAGCACAGCTGGGAAGACCAAGGCGAAGACAGGACTATTTATACACAGAGAGCTGATCGGGAATGACAAACAGGTGAGGAACAAGATGCAGGTGAGAGTAATTAACAAAAGGTGAAGGCCATCAGGGAACCGAGGGAGAACAGACAGGAAGCAAAGCTAAAACAGGAAAAACCAGAAAACTAACCTTTAAAGTAAAACAGAAAATAATCCAAAGAATAATACAACATACAGCCACTTGAAAAAAGAAAGCTTTCACAGGATTCCGTGCAGTTTGTGAAAAACTAGGTACACCCTTACTGCTTCCATCAGAATTAAGAGGGTAAGTAGCAGCCAGGTGCTGCTAATCAAGCACTTGGCTATCCGTGTGGCTATCAGCATTATCAGTGTGAGCACCTGCATAAAAGCAGAAGTTATGGCACTGTGTTGGTCTGGAGCATGCAGGTGTGTGTTAACACAATGCCACAATCTTCCCAGGAGTGGACGTCCCAGCAAATTTACCCCTAAGTCAGACCGTGCAATGCTGAGAGAAACTGGAAAAATCCAAGAACTACATCTCAGACTCTACAGGCCTCAGTTAGCATGTTAAATGTTCAAATTCATGACAGTGTAATTAGAAAAAGACTGAACAAGTATGGGGTTGCCAGGACAAAACCTCTATGCTCTAAAAAGAACACGCAGGATGTCTTATGCATCTGAACAAACCACAAGACGTTGGGAACAATGTCCTTTGGATAGACAAGACTAAAGTGGAGATGTTTGGCCATAATGCACAACACCACATTTAGTGAAAACCAAACACAGCATATCAGCACAAACACTTCATACCAACAGTCAAGTACGGCGGTGGAGGGCTGATGCTTTGGGTTTGTTTTACAGCCACAGGATCTGGGCACCTTCCAGTCATTGAGTCGACCATGAACTCCTCTGTATACTAAAGTATTCTAGAGTCAAATGTGAAGCCATCTGTCTGACAGCTAAAGCTTGGCCAAAATTGGGTCGTGCAACAGGATAATCCTAAGCACAGCAGCAATTCTACAACAGAATGGCTGAAGGAAAAGAATCAAGGTGTTGCAATGGCCCAGTCGAAGTCCAGACCTCAACCTGATTGAAATGCTGTAGCAGGACTTTAAGAGAGCTGTGCATTAATGAGTGCTCACAAACCTCAATGTACTGAAGCAACATTGTAAAGAAGAGTGGGCCAAAATTCCTCCACAATGATGTGAGAGTTTGATAAAGTCATACAGAAAATGATTACTTCAAGTTACTGCTGCTAAAGGTGGTTCTATAAGTCATGGAATCAAGGGGTGTACTTGGTTTTTCACAGAACTGCGTAGAGTCCTGTGAAAACTTTATTTTTCACATGACTGTAAAAACACTTGAGACAAGGAAACACAAAGAGACATAAATAGAAACAATGGGTAGACTATTACTATAACTATGATATGAACTGGAACAGATAGATATCACAAAACGTAAGGCCAACAAAAGAACCACAAAAAAGTTAAACAGGAACTATAGAATCAAGAAACCAAAAAACCCCCAAAGTGCAGTCTGAGGTTAGACTGCAGCATTCAGATTACAAAGCAGGTACTGTGTATGTAGTTTTCACTGTGGTATTTTGAAATGTACTATAAGTGCAGCATAGTCTTTTCTCTTTTAACTTGGAGGACATTTTGACTTGAAAATGCAAGGGAAGATAATCCAGCTAAATAAGTGTCAGAGGCACCTGAAAGGCTGAACAGTCTTTTTTGCATTCTTCTATCAAAGGTCATGTGAAAATGGAACTGGGTAAATAGAAAGAAACACATGAACACCTTAGTCAATCTAGGTCCTCAAATTCACCTCATATACATTTTCAGACTCCTGGAAGAAAGTTAAACACTCACAAAAAAGTCATGTGAACATGAGGAGAGCAACAGTTTCTGGTAATCCTGAAAAGATGAAGACATTTAAAGACAGTTAAAGGGCTTAACTATATGAAATAGTACTTCGAGCATTAATAATTCATGATCACTTCCCCATTTAGGCACAAGCCATGGTAATTTGCTGAATGTAACATCTTTGTCTAAAAGCCCTTGCAGGCAGCAGTCAGTGGGTTTGTTTCCATTTTATGCACATTGTAATCGTGTGTTTTGTAATTCAAGAGATCTATCAAAGCTGCAATGACAGTTTAAAAGAAGTTATTCTGGGAAGATGGTGCGGATACATACAAAAAGAAACAGTATGAATTGCTTTTTCTTTCATCATAATCTCACAGAATCCATTTAAATTAAGCAGATATGTCAAAATCTGCCCAACTATTGGAAGAATTATTTCACCGTCTGCTTGATTACATGAAAACTCCGTCACGACTGAACTGGCACAAACAGTTCTTAGGCACCTTTGTGTGTTCATTGTGTATCTGTGGTGTTGTCTGTGCTTTGAAAAGGGGAAAAATTGAGAATTTAAGAAGAGACAGCCTGCAGCATGTTTAGACTTGTATTCGAAGGTAGTTGTCCATGAAAAGTCACACAACAGCAGCAATCATTTTATCTACTTGCATCACCTCTGTCCTCTCTCCACAGGCACACAGGTCAGATGTCTAGTAATGTTTCCTGACCCATACAGGACTCTACTTTGTCTCAATTCTAGTCTGGGGATCTTTTCAACAGGGTGCTTTTGAGCGCCAAAAGACATATGAAAGAATATAAGAAAGTAGACAATATAAAATATCTATCAAATTAATTCTTTTTATCTGCAAAACTCTAAAGAAACAATTAAAGAAATTGTGGTACACTGATGTTAATGTATCCAAAAAGTCATTGGTCACCTTCTAAATCTGTACAACACCTCCTCTGCTCCCGCTCTCCCACTGCTCAGACCATCTGAATCCCTGACGACGGGTCTGTTTTTAGCTGTGCCGGGTGGAGGCCTGGCACGGTGCGAGGGGGAGGCCAGACCAGTGGGGATGTCCTGGCGCAGTCTGTCCTACGCTGCACACTGGTCTCCTGGCCATCCCATATTAATCAGATTTGCCGCAGCAGCCATATGTCCAAGCAGCGTGATAAACCCCGGCTGCTACCTGGCACCCAAAGGACGCACTGTCAACACAGTATGTGCGTGTCTACGCAGGTGTGTATATTTCACAAGTCTTTCCTCCAGAGACATTCCTTCAAAGGTCTGTTGAGACATCAAAAATGTTTGGCATGAATATCTTGGGCTTTTTCTTCAAGATGCTCTGACTAAAAAAATAATAATAATAACAACACAGGTTATCAGAGGTAACCCTGAAGGAGGAGGAAGTCACTTTTGGGCCAAGTGATCATTTGCCACAGTGTTTGGGAAATACATGGGGCTATGTACGTCACTGCAACAGAAGAACTGGCACTATGGAAGTGCATTAACAAGACTGAATCCTGTTTCCATCTGTCACCTTATGCTTAACAGCACATTATATATTTCATATTCTCACATGACTCAGCTCGCAAGGTGTCATATTTTAGACACCATTTGTATCACACTGTTTAACAGCATTGTGGAGAATCTACTCGAGTATTAGCTCTGCTGACATGGGTACCGGGATGGTGATACAAAGAGTGACTGAATATAATTTCCTATCCGAAGCTTTCTATTAAATTCAAGAAAAAAAAATACGCATTCCGCAATCCATAATTCATAGCTGAACCTCGCAAGAGGCAACATCAACACTTGTCAAACATGATTAACTACGTCTGTATCTTACACAAATTTAATTCCTCTCTGTGTCTCTGCCTGTAAATCAGGCAACAATCACCAGTGAGCCTGCTCACAAGATTTGTGGCTGAGGTTTTTCATGGGTTTGAATGTCACAGGGAGGAAAAGTTTCTGGGATCGAAACTACTTTTTTTTTTTTTTTCCTGAATGAATAAAAACTTAAAGTACATGGAACACCTCATATCTTTATTTGAATAATCGGGGCAGATGGGTTTTTTTCTGCCTGCTGTCTGGAAAAGAAAAGGAAACAAAAAACAATGAATCTCCTTGTGTAACTCATGCAGAGTGTAGTAATTACCATGAATGAATATTAAAAAATAATCATACTGGACTTTAGATAATGTTGTAGATTATGTTTCATCATTATTTATCATAATTCTGCAAGACAAAAACCCTGCCATTAAGTAGATAAAATGAAAGGAAATCAAGCTTTATTGTGAAGTTTATACTTGTATAATGCATGGCTCATACACAGTACTGGTACCGACTATCTTCAGCAACAAGAAGAACAAGAAGTCCTGCAACAGATGGTACTACCCCCTACCCTGTCCCAATCTACCCCTTGCCTTCCCCCCGGGGCCCTGATATCAACAACATGGATTCAGACTGGGATTACATGAAAGGACAGGAGCAAATGAGACAGCCTAAATCCACAGAAGAACTGTGGCAAGGTCTCTGAGATGCACAGAGCCACCTACCTGCTGCTGGGGGGTGGGTGTTTTATGTTGATTTCACTTCATGTTAACTGATAAATAAAAACTACCTGTGACAAAAGATGCTCACTTTAAAGCAAACATTTACAACTTTAGCACAATTTTGCAGCTGTAAGCAGGAGATTGACAAAAACACTATTTAAAAAAAAAACCCAAAAAAACTAACATACAAACATAACATATAAATGTCATTTTCTTCCCAACATAAACCACCAAGGGAGACGCATTTTCCTGATGATATTATAGTAACTCAAACACGCAAGGTAGACTCTTCTTCTCACAACCCACCCACCCATGTGTGCCCTTCCTCCCGCTCAACCCCCCACCCAGCCTTTACACTGACATACATCTGAGCAGGACCCTGCACCTTTTGTCTTGGGCTCTCTCCTTTGTTAGCAGCTGGTGGACAGAGCAGCAGCAGCAGCAGAAGCAGCCTGCAGCATGTCTACAGTAACAGGGTAGTGACAGAAAACCTCATCTCATCAGCCATGC
>VVAS01086485.1:2476-14474 GCA_015103295.1 Ptychochromis oligacanthus | reverse complement strand
TAACCAGGTTTTTTTAAGGCAGAATAAATCAATATCCTGATCAATTATTAAATCATTTACTAACAGGGACTTAGAGGAGAGAGACCTAATGTTTATTAATCTACATTTAACTGTTTTTCTGTTTGATGTGGTCAAAGATGTCATATTATTCTTTCTTTGGAAATGTTTGTGCTTAGATTGTTTTTTGCTGATTTTTGGTTTGTTTTTTGGTGGTCTGGGAGCAAACACAGTCTCGACAGGGATGGGATTTTGGGGGGATGACAGGAGGAGAGAAGAAGACGTGTAAGACTGTAACTCTGCTTCCTGGTCCCAACTCTGGGTAGTCACATTTTGGGGGGGTTAATAAATTCGGCCATATTTCTAGAAATGAGAGCTGCTCCATCCAAAGTGGGATGGATGCCGTCTCTCCTAATAAGACCAGGTTTTCCCCAGGAAGTTTCCCAATTGTCTATGAAGCCCACATTGTTTTTTGGACACCACTCAGACAGCCAGCAGTTAACAGAGAACATGCAGCTAAACATGTCACTTCTTCCGATTAGTAGATGACCTGCTCTACCCCATTGAGAAGATGTCCGTACAGCCACCGCATTGAGAATATTGAGAAGATGTCCCACATTTTGACTGGCTATAGAAGCAACTAAGTGTTGTAAGTGTTGTCAACGCGGAAGTGACAGACAGTTTTATAAAGTCTGGCTCTTTTCCAATGGTTGCAAAGAAAGTAGGAGAGGCTGTTTTTCTAGGAGCTCCCAGTGGCCTGATGGTTGTTTTGGCCTTTCAGCTAGTTTACTGGCCACGAAGAATCCATGCATCAGGCGGAACTCTCTCTACCACAGACTGTATGCTCTCTCTGCACGCATATAAATGCACGTGTGCAGCACCCCCCACCCCAACGGCAAGGCAGGCAATGTGAACCAGGTTATCCATGTTGATCAGATAAAGAGGAAAGACCATGACAGATCTCTGAAAACTCAGAATTCACAATTTTAAAAAAACTAAATTGTGATATCATGTTGTTTTTCTAGAAACTGTTCTTTCTGTATACATTTTGTACAGTAACGGTTACAGACACTCTCATCCTTACACTTGTATTTTAAGTGTAATTCACTTGCTATTTAAAAAATTAATTTGACTAAATTTTTGTAATCAAATTGAATACATTTTTTTGATAGTTTGATCACATGTAATAAAAATTTGATATTGTGAAAGCTCTAAACAGCAGGTCGGGTTAGCCTGTAAAATTACTAATCTGGTGGTTTGCATGAACAGAGTGGCCTGAAATGATGTCCTGGCCTGAATTATTGTCTCAGTCAGCCCCTGGGTGTGCTTCAGAATATAGTTCTATAAGAAACATTTAAATAACTTAAATATTATTGTGTCTGGAAGGGAAAGTCATACCATGTGTTCACATCTGTTGCTTGATAAAATTGAGGAAGTCATTTAAAGTATAAGAGAAGGAACCACTGAGTGTAATTCTGTTTAACTTAAGATTGAATAGAGTGTATGTAACACTTGGATGCTTGGGAAATGTCTAAGAAAGTTCCTTGATCTAACTCTATTACTTTTCTTCTTTCAATATGCAGTCCTGGGCTCACCCTCAATTTCATTTATTCTTTTAAAGCACCAGTAGTGCAGTCAAAGTCCTTGTCAGAAACCTGTTTTTTTTTCTGTATTTTAATATTGTCAAGTAAGATTGATTGCTTATTATGATAGAAAGGAGAAATATGAGTGCAAGCAGGGTGTTGCATATGAACAGTAAAACTATTGAATTCAATTTCAATTCAATTTATTTATATAGTGCCACATCACAACAACAGTCACCTCATGGCACTTTATATGTTAGGGTAAAGACTCTACAAAATTAGTCAGAAAAACCCAACAATCAGACGACCCTCTATGAGCAAACACTTGGCGACAGTGGGAAGGAAAAACTCCCTTTTAACAGGAAGAAACCTCCGGCAGAACCAGGCTCAGGGAGGGGCAGCCATCTGCGGCAACCTAAACTAAGTCTGAATAGTCTATTGTGTTCTATTTTTTTTAAAAGACAGCTATACATTACGTCAAAACAACACTGTATGTTGTGTCCCACATTGTCCCACACAAATAATTTCTTTGTCCCACTTTTGGTTGTTGGAATCTGGTCACCCTACCAGCAGCAGATCAGTATAGAAAAATCTAAAGTGCCTTAAATTGAAAGAAGAGGTCCCACACTGAGGAGATCAGATTTCTGCAGCCCTCCTCTGTCCCTCACACCCACACAGACTGCCCTCTCCCTGTTTGCTTGTACTACAGATGTCAGTGTTATGACATTTTAATCAGACTTTCAATAATGTTTTCTTCTCAAAAATGAGGGAAAAGGTGGGACTGACCTCCTCTGGTATTATTTTAGCTTCATTAATGACTATATTTCACTTTGTATTGATGGCATTGTAAGTGGGCTGCGATAATATTATTTTTTTTTTTTCCCTCTTCTTCAGCCTTCTAATTCTGACAGCAAGAAGCTGCACCCTCTATCTTCCTCTTCTTGTGAGTCTGTCTCAAGCTTCAGCTTCTGGGACTAAAAAAATTAAGCCACTGCAGTAGTACCAAAACCTTCAGTTCATCTAATGGACACTTGAGTGTGGCTCCAAAATGGATTCAAAGATCACGTTAAATGCCCTGATTCAGGAACAAAGTAACATTTTTACAAACATTTTGAAGCAAAACAACTGGACGGGAATAGATTTTTAAAAAGCGGACCTGTTTTTGTTTTTGTTACTGCTCAAAAGTCAGAGTGTTGACGCTTCAATGAAGAGATGGGCTGGCATCGTTTATGAATGCAGTTTGCTAAAGAAGTACTCCACTCCACACCAGTGGAGTCCTAATGTTGAGGCATCAAAATGTGGAGTCGAAAACCTTGGGTGACATCGGTGTGGTTGTGTCCATCGTTCATAAACAGTCTGTGGTCTCTCTGAGGCTGCACCCTTGGAGAGGTGATTGGGGAGTCAGGCTACCAGATGCTTTCTTTTTTAAAAAAAAACAAAACAAATGTTCACATAACTCTTGTCACTTTGTGCTACCAGCATTCCCATCCTGACTCCTGTCACCGACCTCCTCTTGACTCATATGAAAACTGCTCTGAAACCCCCAGATCCCTGTGTTCATTGAACTTTGAAATCTTTGCCTGGCTCCTGTCTTCAAGACCGCCTGCCCTCTCTGGCTCAGTACCTAAAAGTCTCAGCTTGATGTCCAAATTGTTAAGCAGTTCTTGCTTTAACTGTGTGCCTCCAGCCTGTGTGTTCTCTGTGTGTGCTTGTTGTGATGTGATGTGTATGTTCTCAGAATGACCCGTCAGAGCCACTGTACTGTGTGCAGTGTGAAAGGGGTCTCCAATACCGAATTTTCCCTACAGAGCTTTTTTAGGACTTTTTTAATTTTTATTTTTTAGCTTATTCTCCTTGTTTTAAATGGAACATTTATGTGCTCATCAACCTGCAGGCATGCTGACTGCGGCTGGATTACAAAAGCAATAGCACATTTAAATAATGGTAATTGTGCTATTTTTCTGCATGTAAAGGCAAAATTAATTTTTAACCTCTTCCACCCTTTATATCAAGGCCAAGACGTATCTCCTATAAAAATACAGCTGAACATAAAATGGATGTAGCACTTGTGCCTCATTTCGGTTTCATGAAATTTGTTAGTGTTGCAGCTGAGAATTTTTACAACAGGTTCAATAACAACATCAGTATTTACCAGCTGTTAAGTGCCTCTGCTATCCTTTTGTCTGTTTCCCTCAGTTCAGCTGGTCACCTCACATGACTGAACTCCCAGAGCAGGGTCCTGCCTGCATAGTCCTCTTAAAAGAGAATCCCTCACAGCCAGTACACAAACAAATAAGACATGTAAAAGTTTGTATTGTGAGCTCCTGTGGATTTTTCTTTAACTGCTGGTCGTAGTGTATTTCAAAATATCAAAAGCGTCTCAGATCCACTGAGCGTTCATTTTGACTCAGTTGGGGATGTTTTTTCAGGTTGCTAAGTAAAAAACGGCCTTGGGCTTTAGAGGTTAAATTTACTCAACTGGCAAGTCAAATACTTCAGCAGGTACTTTTTCTGTTTTGTTTTGCTTCAGTATTAATAATAAAACTATATTTAATATTTATCTCTTACATAATTATCACAGAGAATTCAGATTTGTGTTATACACAATAGACTATTCAGACTTAGTTTAGGTTGCCGCAGATGGCTGCCCCTCCCTGAGCCTGGTTCTGCCAGAGGTTTCTTCCTGTTTAAAGGGAGTTTTTCCTTCCCACTGTCGCCAATTGCTTGCCATAGGGGATCGTCTGATTGTTGGGGTTTTTAATCTAGTATTTTAGGGTCTTTACCTAAACATACAGGTTTAAGTAAAGACCTAAACCACTTAACACATAAAGCGCCTTGAATTGACTGTTGTTGTGATTTGGCGCTATATAAATAAAACTCAATTGAATTGAATTCAATTAAGTAATGTATTTACTTGAATGAAAAGATTTACATTTAACACTGTAGAAGTACTTTTGTACTTTGTGTCTCCTTATAACAAATGAAACAGCGCCAAAGATTCGAATCAGTCACCTCACTTCTGGTGTTTCATTGTGACGTATGAAGCCTCAAATGTCATCGGTCATGTGATCACGGAGATTTGATGCAAGCCTCAACACAGTGTTTCAAACAAGTCTGCTTCAACAGAGTGAAACAGGCTTCAGAGCCTCAGTGTCAAACGTCCCATCTCTACTTGACGGATCTCAGCATTAAGTTTATAGTTTTCACTGTGGTAGATTGGATCCTCGAATAACAATTGTTGTTTTTGTTTTTCCTTTTCAGAGATTTCCCCTGCTGCTGTCTTGTTTAGGCCTTTTTTTTTAAAAATTGAATTTTAGCTTGATTGTTGTATGGTTAATACATTAAAATGCAAGTGTCTTGTATTTTTAACTGAGTTGGCCTGTCTTTTGTTTTTTTGGTTTCTTTAGAGTTATTGATCTGTTTTTGTTTAGTTTATCCTTTTAGTAAGGTGGAAGGCCATCTTGTTGGAATGCTATAGCACCTTTAGTGAGGTCCCCTCCCCACACTTAACGCATGTGAGTGAAAAGCACTGGGACACAAGTATAAAGGGCATCATTTGGGTTTGCAGTGAGACACATTTGATAAGTATAGTTGCTAGCACCCCTGGGCACTCCTCAGTGCAGATTGCCTGACTAAGTGGCTCCCAGCTAGTTGTATTCATTTGTTAGTTTATTGGGCTGCTATTTTTAACTATCTTGGTATGGTGACTGTAGATTTGATCATTTACTTTTTTAGAAATATAATAGCAAAGTAAAATTTAAATTATTATTTGATATTGTTTTTTCTTTTGTTTTTTTGTTGTCTTTTAGTTTTATTACTGCCGCTACGACACATTGTTACAACACCACAATAATTCAAGGAACAGACACAGTTTGACAGGTTCAAGTTAAAGATTCATAGAAAATAAAGATAAAATCTGTTAATTTAAAAAGTTTTTCAATGCTAGGAAAAGTAAATGAAAGTTTTGGACTTTAACCTGTCTTTTGCATGCTGCATCACATCAGGAAAAAGCATCCATTACTCCTTTATTGTAACAAATCCATGGTGACTGACTTCATGTAACTCGACCAAGCAGCCATGCATCATTCAACTGAACTAATTTTCTGTACTACTTAAAAAAATCCTTATATCTCCCCAGTTGCTGGTTTTAAAAGGAATTGTTCATGCCTGTTACAGATATGCTAACACAAGAGATCCAGTACCCCCTTTCAATCTATTAGCACATAGTTGGAGTTCAACACACAGGAAAGGTCAGAAAAAATCCTGCTGGTCTGATGAATAATGAATTGTTCAAAGATGCTTTGGCTAGTTGGGGCTGTAGTGTACTGTAGGGTGTAAAACAGAATTGCTTATAACAGTTCTGCCAACCTTTGAGCCATGAAACTTTCAGTGTGTAACTGCTAGGCCAAAGAAGGCAGAAGAGAACCATGGGAGGATTAATTGTATGCTGCCTGTATAGCTGGGGGAGTTGAATCACAATACCCCCAGCTATACAGGGGGAATTGTATAGCTTGTGGCAGCACAAGTGTGTCAGTTCACACCCACTTGTACAAGAATAGATAGGTCTGTCTGATACTTCAATTAAAAATGAGTGATAGTTTTTCATACTGGTAGCAGAAATTCACTCAGAGTATAACCACTGATTGTCCTCATCAAAGGGAGCCAGATGAGGTGGGTCAAGCATCTGGACAGGACGCCTCCTGGATGAGGTGTTTAGGGCATGTTGAATTGGGAGAAGACCCCAGGGCAGATCTTGGACATGCAGGAGAGATTTTCTCTCTCTGGCTTGGGAACACCTTGGTATTTCTTCAGGAGAACTTTAGGTGGTGGCTATGAAAAGGGAGTGTTGCCCCCTTGCCCCAGACCTGAATAAGCAGCGATGGACTGATGAGTTGACTGACAGATGAATTGATGGTTTACAATTGGGTCCATAAGTTCTTGGAAAACGACACGCTTTGTAATTTTGCCTCTGTACACCACAACAGCAGATTTTAAATCAATCAAGATGTGACTGAAATGCAGACTTTCAGCTTTACTTCAAGTAGTTTAAGAGCAGTATTGCATTAACTGTTTTTAGGAATTAGTTAATTTTTTTTATATACATAGTCCTCCATTTTCAGAGGACTATGTATATAAATGAATGAGGCATACTTATACAGACCCCAGCTTAATGTTAAAATAACATGAATATGTGTACAAAACATGAGTCTTCATTTTTGCCAGAGGGCTCCCTTATCATCAGCGTGGATCCAATATGCCTACTTGCAGAGTAGTGAGATGACATTGCCGTCTCAAAAAGAGGGTGACGTTTTTTCTTTTCCCCATAACTTTAATGATGCTACGGAGTCTTGGTTAGCTTGTGAATAATGTCAGGCAACAGCACAGTCCATGTTTTGTGTATTACAGTATGTTGATATATACAAAATTTAAGAGTTTAATTTGTTTGCCCAACATGACTCAGACCACAACTTTTCAACTGTTCCAGTTAGTGAAGAATTTGATAGGGTATTTTTGCCTGTATGTCGATTTGTAAAATACTTGATATCTGTGGAATTTGAACATTGTGCACACTGGCCACAAAGGAGAAAAAAAGTGTTGGGTGTTTTCTTGGTGTCAGAGTGAATAAGTCTGTCTCTCAAACTGCAACAACAATTAAATGTGATCAAAGGAGGCAAAGGGGCAATGTTAATGAATTGCGGATCACTCTTGAGAACATTCTACCTGCAATATATTAAGCAGATAAGCCTAAGGAAGTAGTTGTAGCTACTTTCTTAAGTAGTCCCTATCTGAATGTAGGGCCGTATAATATCAGCTTTTGGATGTGTTCCTATTTAAAGGTTTACAATATGTTGTAGTTTCATTATTATGGGTATGTCATTGGAAAAGTGTGAGGGCTAAAAAGTGGATTAAAAAGTTTCATGCTGTACCATAGTGAAAGGTAACTAGCACTAGAATTGATATACCTCAGAAAATCAGACAACTATACTTTATCCACTCCCCATTGGGCTGCAAATAGTCCAAGTACCTAAAGGGTCTCCCCTATACAAGGGCCCTACTATAGATCGGGGAACTGTCCAGGGTTAACCTGCCTCTCACACTAAGAAGGCTGGGATACACTCCAGTCCTGTTTTTGAACAGGATAAGCATTTAACAAAATGCACCTATTTTGGTATGGATGGATCTGTCTCTCCAAAATCCAGTGTTTCTAGGGTAATTTGCCCCACAGTTCCATATTCAGTTCTATGTATTGACTCATTCACAGGTTAAAAAAAAAAAAATTCTCCAGGCTTTTCAAGCATTATCGAGTTTTCACAATGTTCATCAGGTTCCATTCATGCGATAGATGGAGCAAAAGATAGGACATAGGAATGGCTTTTACATTTTCTTCTGGAAGTTACTTTGTCACAGTTCAGTTATTTTTTATTTTTTTTAATGAAAAACAGCAAAGAAAAAACATGCATGTATTATCACTGCAACCAAAATATCTTGCATAATTATATTTAGATTACTTTAACATGCAGCTGAAGACAGTGCTTTCTTGACAGTCCCCGTGATGAATGCATTAATTTAATTTGTGTATAACTGCTGTAACACGCATAAGAGTTGCTGCCATGTTGTTTCACACCACAGCCCACCTTTTGAGCCATTCTTGGTGCAGTTGTTGACTCGGACAGCTTTAAGCCTTAAAGAACCAAACTAAATAGCCGGACATAGTGGGGTTTATGGACCCAAATTGGTTAGATTAGGTGTGAAAGCAGTCTTGTATCACAGCCCATTCAAAGAAAAAGCAAGCTTGTCTTTTTAGTCACAAACTTATTGGTGTGGCACTAAAATCAACTGATTCTACTACAGTTTAACTGTGATAGAGGGCTGCATCAGGTAGTCACAGAGCTGTCCTGATATCTCCTCTGTCAACAAGGTGCGTAAGCATCTCCTCACAAAACTCCCACACTCTTTGTGCGCGTGTGTCAAGTTTTTCAGATTAGTTCACCCTCTTCCTCATCATCCTCATTTTGAGCACTGCATATATTTTCCAGTGTCAGGATGTGAAAACTTGAACGTCTCGTGTCGCCTTCCTCAGAGTCAAATTAGTTTGTGAAAATCTGCCAGTCTGCCGCTAAGAAGTGTCAGCTGCTTAACGACAGCAGATCCTCAGCCGCGGGGCCTTGTCTGACACACACACACGTCCTTGTGCAAACACACACACAGGCCAAAACTGTCACAAACACACACAATGTGCCATGTATGCACTTAAGAACTCTGTGTGTGTGTATGTGTGTATATATACATGCTTGTACTGTATGCTCATTCTCTCCCTCTGCACTCCGCCACACCCCCTCCACACACACACAGCTGTGCTCTCCGCCTCTCTCGCCTAAACATCAGCGGGGGTGATCTGTCTTCCCCAGTCTCACCTGAGGGCGAGCTGCGAGCGCCGGCAATCTGTCGGCTGTCACTCTCCATCACTTTTCAATCCTCATTCCCCTCTGATACACACAAGCCGGGTCCCGGCTGCGACAACTCTTTAAAGACTTTGAAATCAACTTGAGTCATCTGACTGCAGTTCAACAGCTGCTCCATAATGAAGGGACCTTGATGTTGGGAGGCCCAGCCCTGCATGCATTCCATCTTTTCCCCCCTTTCTTTATTTTGTAATTACTTCTCCCTTTTTCAAAACTGTTTTTTTAATGGGAAAACTTTCATGTTGTATAAAATTGTGGGGTGTCTGAAATGGTTCAGTTTGGTTTACTAAAAGGCAGTGAATTAGCAGTTACAGTGCCTTAGCTTATGTAATGTGCCATATTACTGAATACAGGGTCTAATTTGATGAAACCTCTCAGACTGGATAATTCAGAAGTTGAAACACAGTCCACACAGAAGATTTTCCGCCTGCATTCACACCTTTCTTTACACAGACAGAGGATGAGGGTGACATGACATTTTAACCCTTTTCACCCTGGAGGTCTGTGCAAAGGGCCGAGTCTGTTATTATTCAAAGGCTAACGAGCGTGTTACATTCAGTGGAGCTTGGCAACCGACGCCTTTGTGGAATGCATTGATGGGCGGCTATTGGGAGGCCACAAACCAAAACAAATTTATTCTTTGCTACTTCATTCAAAGTATCATTGCTGCAGGTGTCCTAAGTTATGCTTAAAAAAGGTTAAAAGAAAATTGTACAGACATGGACTTCTACTGGATGCTATGAAATGTTACAAAATCAGCTTTATTGAAAGTGTGGATCCTTATAAGGTACTGAAAAATGAATGGATAATGGATCCTGATGCCTTACCTCCTTTCAAATTTCCCCATATTTTTGCATATCTTGTGTGCGATATCAGTGCCTGCACGGCAACATAGTTTCCTAATTTCAAGTCCCTGGAATCACATGTTCAGTTTACCAGTGGCTGGGTGCATGACCTGGAAATGTTTAAGCCTCCAAACTGTGAAAACACCGTCATCCGAACAAAGGTATGTAAGTGTTATCACCCTCCTGTCTTTCTTTATACCACTGCTGCACAGCGTGTGGCATTTATGAAAATGCACACATAATGTAGGGTAACTACATTGTATGTATCCCATGAATGAACAGGCTTAAAGGTGATCTGTTATTACTTTTTTTTCACTCCATATTTTATTCTTTAACTCTATCTTTGCTCTAGTATCTTTGCATCTTTTCATAGTTTAAAATAATCCTTGTTCATCTTATAAGGCACCTTGTTGCAGACAGTTCATCCAATGCATGAATCAAAGCAGTTTTAGCTACTCTTACCTTCCCTTTAAGTCAACTTACTTTCAAATGGCTGCCTCTCATAAACAGCTGCTTTGCTCAGATGAGCATATTAAGGATATTGTTATGATCTCCTGTTTGACATCATACAGATCGAAGAGTAGGAAAAACTATTGAAAACTGAGCAGTCTGCAGCCTGAGCTTTTGGCTTTTAGGGATTACTTAGCATAAAAGGCCCATTTTTAAGGGATGGCTAGACTGAAGGTTTCTAAGCAGCACGAACGTGGCACTCGCAAACACTTTGTCTAAGCTGGATCAATTGTACTGAAAACAGTATGACAGGTTAGAGGTGAGAAAGTGCAAGTTTGAAAATGTATTTACTCCTTCTGCTTAGAAAACCCAGGCCTGTTTTCAGTGAAGTATTACATATAATCACCCTCCACTTTAAATACATAAAAACAGGCATTCCACTGTAATCCTGTTTTGCATTGATCTAATTAGAAACCCTCCACTTGGTTCAGGAAATGTAAATTGGCTTTTGTTTCCTTTGTAATGTGATTAGTTAAATCTTTTAAAATACAATTAGGCATCAGCAGCCGTGTGCACAGAAACACAACTTGGGTGTTTCTCTATGTTGTTGATTCATCATTGTTTGCTGCTTTTTCTTTTCTTACTTGAACAAACACATACACCTGCAAATATCCTCTTGTGTTTTACTTAAGCTTACTAATCAATAAAGGGGCAATATATGGTATGTTGTAAGACGGCATCTTACTTCTTTTATGGTAGGGAGCTTTTTCAACACAACAAACTATATTTATTTCATACTTCACCACATTAATTCCCATAGCACCATATTTACCTAATATTTCTGCAGCTCTTCCATTTGCTTGTTTGAGCTCCTTCTTCCTTCATTTAGCCATCCGCTGCACCCACTTATTTGTCTCTCTGTATCAAGACAGGTCTTGCTGAAACTGCTCTGTTCAATTAGCAACGATAATGAGCTCAGTAAATCCACTCAAGGGACTTGTTGTGAATGTGCATACTAAAGCCTTCAGCACACTGTGCATTTTGATGTGGATGAAGCTCTTCTTTCTACATCTTAACATATGACAAACTGTAGGGGAAATAACTTTTCACTACGTCGTGCTATGGCACAGTGCAAACTCTGTTTAAGGCTGATTTGTCAGCTGTTTTTAGATTGTTTATAAAGATTTATCTAATAAAAGGCTTCTTTGCTCACTGGAATACAACAAATTTGATCTACTTTAGACTATTGTTTAAACCACTGTGACACTGATTAATGTCAGCTTTAAGACTAAACTAATTCCACCTATACAGTATAGCCTTCTGTTCCACTTGCTGCTTCAAACAACCAAAGTCTGATAGTTTTCCAAGTGGGTCTAACAGCAGCTGCAGAGCTGCAACACAACACACCCGCGTCTATGCATCCCACCAACCTCACCTCCTCTCCTCCTATCAAGGAACAAGTTTCGAGACATGTGGACAGTGATGTTAATAAATGCAGGCTAACAGCACAAAACTATGGCAGTTTCTTGAGATGGTAGGTAAAAGTGGTGGAATTTTTTGTTTCAAATACCTTTCATATCCAAATAGGTAGCAGGTTCTTGTCCATGAAGGTACGTTCACATTGCTACAGGAATACAATCAATAAACTAGTAACACACAC
>VVAS01086332.1:0-10445 GCA_015103295.1 Ptychochromis oligacanthus | reverse complement strand
AGTTACAGCAATCCTCTTGGCACTTAACAGTGTACACTATATTACTCTGTTTTTTCCTGGGGGCCCGATCCTTGGGGTGGACCAGTTTTTGGCGTAGCGTGTTTTGGGGTTTGAAAGCCACCGAGACGTGGTGTTTTGAGAAAATGTGTCTCAGTTGTTCCGATACTCCCGACACATAAGGGATCACTACAGATTTTCGTTTAGGGGGCAGTTGACCTTCTCCCCTGGATCGCCTGGAGCTTTCTTTAGGTGTCTTCCCAGCTTTGACAAATGTCCAGCTGGGATAAGCACATTTACTCAGGGCCTTTTCAACATGATGTTCTTCTGCTTCCCTGGCCGCTGTGTCTGTGGGGATGGTGTTCGCTCTGTGTGCTCCAGTGGATGATGAGAGTCAAACCTTAAATACTGATCCGTATGTGTTGGTTTACGGTACACCTTGAGTTTAGTGTGGGATCTTAGTCAGGAGTCTCCCCTATGCGATTAAAATGCTGAACTATGCAGAATGCATTACTTTTTAAAACAAGAATCCTGTGAAGGGTGTCAAATAGGCACCTGATGGCTACATACACAATGATAGTAAAGCTAAAAGAGCACAATTTAGTTCAGTACAGCCTGATTAATGATCACATATTTTGTTCCAGCTGGCACTGAATTAATACTGAATTGAAATATATGGTATTTGAAATATATTCTATATGGTAGAATTCAGTAACAGCAAAGATGGTGGAGGTAAAAAAAACTTCCAGAGGGAAACAGCTTTTTAAATCGTTATTTTGGAGCAAAGTCGGAAAACTTTAATTTTTTTTTATCAGATTTGACTGGTGAATCCATACATTAAGTTCTTATGACCATGGAAATTAAAGTAAATTTAGATAATGGTTCAAAATAACTGGAAAAATAAGAGGCCCAATGTATCAAGATGGGTTCAAAGTGGTGAGCCATGCTTCCATAAGGATTCTGACTTAACTCTATTTGAAAACTTGCTGTATCGGAACTTAGTGCTACTTGTACAAGCAATAAAAGTTAATGATTTTTCTAATTTGGTTTTGTCTTTGGAAGGAGTAGCCAGTGAGACTGAGAAAAAGTAATACATCACATAAGTTTGGATGGGTTGCCGGAGCATAAATGTCCCCAGATTCTAGAGCAGGACAGAGCTACTAATGTCCAGTACACTGGCATGTATTTCCTATTCCGGTGGTCATTTTTATAATTTAAGGCGCACCAATAAATTAATAGTGTAAGCTGAAGATATGATTTTTGTCATTTAAATTTAGAGGCACTCTAGGTTTCACTATGGGTGTCATAACTTTTTCAGGCTGTAGTAGAGTTTGTATGATGTTGCAGGCAGCATAACATTCACCACAGTAGCCATGTTTACATGTGTAAAATTTCTTCAATATGATTAAAATTAGGATTAGAACTTCACTGTTTACATGGACCCTGAATAAGGTGATCTGATTATGACTTGCGTTTACATGCGTCAAGCGTTTGAACAGAATAAATCATTTTGACATGTGCAGAATTGTCTAACTTTCCGGAAATAGTAAAAGAAGTTGTGATTTCTGATGTAAACAAACTCCGCTGCCTGGATTTCTCCTTTTATCGTCACCTTGTTGCATGCCACAGATTTCAGTTTCTCCCCTCTCACATTTGTGACTTTTGTATACTATTTTTATTTGTAACTTTTGTGATACAAACCAGTTTCGTTTCACTCCTGCCATGTCTGCCACTAGCTGCTGTAAAGGCGGAAATAAAGTATGTCGAAATATGACTGACATAACAGACATGCGCAATAAGGATAATTTTACCCCAAACATCAGAAGAAGTGTTTACATGCACACCGATCCGATTAACGATTGGTATAACCCACCCGTCTCGATTGGAAGGAAATTTTGATCCGAAGGAGCTTGATCGGGTCAGAATCTTCTGATTAGCATGTTTACATGAAGCATTTTTATTCCGGTCAGGCTTTTAATCCGGTTACTTGTGTCCATGTAAACATGGCTATTGTCTCCAGACTGTTTCATGCCTGTCACATGCGCTATACGTGATCTGTGAGGAGAAGAGGGTGCCAGTGGCAGACCTGCCAGTTCTGGTGTTCTCTCATGGTTGCCAGTTGACCTGCACAGTGCTGAGCTGTGAGCACAGGTCCCATTAAAGGATGTTGGGCCCTCATGTTGCCCTCATGGGTCAGTTTCTGTCAGAAACAACCACATGACTGTCCTGCTGGAGGTCATTTTGTAGGGCTCTGGCAGTTCTCCTCCTCTTCTCAAACAAAGGAGCACATACCAATTCTGCTGCTGGGTGATGGCCTTCTACAGCACTGTCCCGGTGTCCTCATGTAATGACCTATCTCTTGGCATGTCTTCCATACTATTGACTTTGTGCTGGGGGACATAGCAAACCTTCTTGGGATGGATATGCCATCCTGGAAGATCTGTTCTACTTGTGCAAACTGAATGGGCTGCAGGTACCATCTCATGCTCCTAGCAGTGACAAGGACACTAACAAAAAGCAAAAGCAGAGAAAAATCCATCAGGAGGGATAAGGAGAGAGCAATGTCTGTGGCCACTACCTGCAACACCATTCCCTTTTTGAGGGTTGTCTTGTTGATGCTTCTCCAGTGCACTTGTTGTTACATTCATTAGCACCAAAACAGGGGAAATGAATTCAGAATGGTTTATGCTTCCTAATTCGATGGATTGATATCCCTAAAGTTTAACTGACTGTGTTATACTGCGATAATCACATGTTCCCTTAATTTTTTGAACAGTGTATTATTATTGTATGAAGTTTTCTTATACATGTGATCCAGTATGTGAAATTAAACTTTTTTCTGTTTCCTAAAATTTCAAAAATTCTAGATTAACATGCAAAAACAGATTTCATTTATTTTCATTTATTTATTTACTACATTTTCTGGAAATAGTTTTGAGAGATATTTGCAGAAAGTAAAGATAACAAACACTGGAAATATTGGAATGTCCAGTTGTTTTTTATTGTGTATTTGTTTGGCTGTTTTTGTGCATAGCTGGGATTCTCGGTCTGCATCTGTGCCCGACTTTTCCCTTGCTGCGGAAAATGTCACCACATATGTGCTGACATTTTCTAATATAGTCACATTTAAAAAATTCAAGAAGTGTGGAAGAATACCATTATGTTATATTCTAATTTGATGAATTAATTTCATATTAATATCGGCTTGTCTGAACTTCCGTACATGCTCACACAGCCACATTATTCACAGATTATCAGACAATAACTCCTGGCCTCAGAATGTCACACTCAAATTTGGGAAATATTAAATTTAACCGAAAGAACAGCAGTTAGGTGGGGACATAAACTTGGAAAGCAAATGCTTTAATTTCTCTATGCAATATCAAATCTGTAGTCTTTCCTTCATAATGAGTAACATACACAAGAAGCACATGAGAAAGATGTGTTTGACCATTAATATCTGGAGATTAATCAGTGTATCAGCTGATAATTCTTTTTGTTCCTGCAAATAAAAAAACGGGCAAAGGGCAAACAGAATTTTTTAAATCTGCAGACTTACCAACAAAAAACATTGTTGTCGTGTTGCACGATTGTCAGTCTAATAATAACCCCAACAGAATGTAACAGAATGGTAATTATGTATTTTCAGGTGACAGATGTTCAGTGTCCAAATATTTGTTAGCTCCAAATATATTTGTTGGTCTAGTGCATTTGTACTACCTGCCCTCAGATATATATATATCTACATATAAACAGTCAATTATTAATTAAGTGTGTAGGTGGTAACTTTCCACATGAATGTAGAGGGAAAAAAGGTGACAATGGTGACAATCAAATCATGGGGGTGGCATTACTCCTCCTATTTTATCTCCTGTACATTTTTCATGTTTCTCACTCTGTTAACAGAACACCATCTTATTTAATTACGCAAACATCTCATATCTGATGATGCACGTAGCCTTTTTAAGGGGCAGTTAAGAGAAAACAGAATGTACACCTGTGTCTGGAATGGTCTCTTCCACTATTCTGCTAGCCTCCTCTGAATGAGTCATCCAGCTGGCTCCTCATTGGATAAGACCATGCCATCCCTAGGGATTGCCTTGCAGAGGCAGAAAGGCCTTGCTTCCATTCACAGAAACACTGGTATGCCAGCCTGCTATTTCATTCACATAAAAGACTAAATATTGCATGCTTTTTTTCGTCCACTTCTCCGTTCCTCCTTTGTATTTTTGCCTTCACTTTTGATTTGCGAGGGCTTGCCTTTTTTTCCCCCTGCTTCTGTGTTTGCCTTTGTTTCTGAGGCGAGAAGGCAGACGTGCTTTCTTTTTTTTTTCTTTTGCCAGGCAGGAAAGGGAGATATTGGGAGGGACTGCAGTGCGAAATCTGCAGCACAGTGAGAGCGGAAGCTGCTTATGAATGAGTGTCATTCTTTTGGCGTTGCTAGATGCTCTTGAGGACATTTTATATGAATGTGTGCTTTCCGCTACTGGGAGACAAAGATGCTGCATTGCTGTTGGTTTTAAGGAGACTCTTGAGCTTTTTCTGTTATCCATCTGGCTATTTCATTGAGTTATCTGCCTAAGAAACATGCCGTTCAGAATGTGTTTGTTTGAGTCGTATCATTCATGTAGCTCAACGTGGACCAATTGCTGGGTATTTTAGACTGGCTGTGAATCTGTTCCTGCTTCATTGTTGAACTGATTTTTTATTTTTATTTTTTTCAATTTGTTGCAGTTTGTCAACAGTTTTTGTTTAAAATGGTAAAATTGCTTCATTTGTTTTTGTTTAATTGATGCCTGAATATAAATAGTTGTGGAAACAACAAATGCAGTAACTGGTTGTAGATTTTAGAGAGTGGTCCAGGACTGATGTCTGCTCACATTATGCAATTATACTTTAACATGGGCAATATATTAATGATTCACATATTTCCAGTCATACTAAAATTTTGCAACATTGCTTCTCTTGACAATTTATGAAGGTTTCTTTTACATCCTATTAAGATCCATCTTTATTTTTTTTTGAAAAGACATAGAAGGGTTTTTTGTTGTTGTTGTTCCAGAAGATTTTTTACAGGCACTTAGACTTGGCTGTGAATTAAAAGGATGTTTTCATTACATATTTTACTTCATTTACTGTCGCTAAGTGATTAGTTTATGGTGTGTCATCCTTTTATCAAACTTTTATTAGATTTTAATTGACATTGTTTAAGGCACAAATTCCAGCAAATTATTATGAATGATTATTTTACTAAGTTAGACAATCAAGTTACATCTCATTCTTCATTTCCTTTTCACAGAAAAAATAAATAAGGGGGAAAGAATTATGGAGAATGAATATGAGACTGGGGAATATAAAAATTGATTGGTTCTAGTGTGCTGTAAGTGGGAGGTTTTTTTTTTTCCTCTCCCTCCAACAGGAAGTGATTTGCAGTGTTCAGCAAGCCTTTTGTTGAGAAGGTTTTCTCAGATCAGTGAGTCATGCTTTAGCTCTGAGCCGGCAGGCAGGCAGGCAGCAGTCAGTAGAGAGTATTTGCTCTTCCCTTGCAGTGTCCGTGATCATCAAGAACACAGATCTTTTTCTGTTCTTTACTTTTTGGATTTTGAGCTAGAATTCAGCAGCAGCGTCACCGCTGGAAACTTAAAGCTGCACCACAACACTGGAAGCCTTTTAGAGACCTTTTTTTTTCTTCCTTTCCATCCTTTTTCCCCTCTGCTTCAGTGTTGTTTCCATGGATTGTGCCTGTATATTTTTTCTCTGACGGATTGGATTGCAGCTCTGGATTTTTACAGAGAGCAGATTGGACTTTGGCGACAGCAGCAGCTCAACACAACCACCACTGTAACCTCAATACAGAAAATTACAGTCAGGTGGCCTGTGATTGCTAAAAGGCGTTTGCTGCCTGTACCGTTGCTGCTATGTTACAGGAGAGGGTAATCAGCACCGCTCAGCCACGTCTGCCAGCACGCTTGTGAACGAGGCAGGCTGTGCGTGTTGGTTGGTGGAGAGAGGGGAGAGAGCAAGAGAGAGAAGGGTATGCTTCACCGTACCAAATACAACCGCTTCAGAAATGAGTCAGTAACATCCGTCGATGAGCTTCTTCACGGCCTGTCCATGAACCCCAAGGTCTCGGCCACCCCCCAGTCTGCAGCCGAGACATCTTACACACCCCCGACTGAGGTTCAGCCCTCCTCCACCACCACTCCTTCCAGCAACCCCACCAGCCACGGCTCTGACCACCTGGAAGATGGAGGCACCACCCTCTGTACCCTCATCAACAAGGTGTCCAGCCTGAAATTCAGCAACTCTGGCAGCTTGCTCGGCATAAAAGGTCTGCCCTCGGCTGTTAAGGACCTGGCTGTGTCAAAGCTGCAGGGGGGTGGGGGATCAGGCTCAGGCAGCTCCAGTGGCCCGAGTCCCAGTGCAGCTACAGCAGCGGCAGCAGCCTCTGGTGTGGGTGTCTCTCTGTGCAGCTCAGTCTCCCATTCAACCCCCTGCTCACAGCTGGAGCCATCTGTCAGCATGAGCAAGAAGAGCAGGCTGGATGAGCACCAGCCCAGCGGAGAGGACTGGAATCCAGGTGGAGGTGGTGGACTAGTGAGCAAACCCTCCAAAGGATGGCTACACTCAAACGAGAAGATCTCTGGTCCAGGAGTGACATACATTGTGAAGGTTGGTGGACTCACTGTTTACCCCATCTCATTTTGGTCCTTTTCTTTCCCAGTCATTTCCCATTCTCTTTTCTTTGAATGACTCGAGTTTAGCTACCTGCAAGAGGGAGGTATAAACGATAGATAATGTAGTTTCCCTGCACATCACAACATGCCCTTGAGTGGGTGTATGTAGGCTGGCTAAAGCAGAAGGCTGAGCAAAATAGCAGCAACCAGAAAACAGACATTGAATAATTCAGGAAAAGGAGAAGGTCACCATTAAGGGGAAAAGTAGAGGAAAAGCCTGTGATGGCAAAATAAAAACCACAATTATCAGTGAAAACATGCTGTAGACATTTTAATTTCTACAGTATTTTGGCCAGTCTTGTGTATATGGAGAGGCAACGTTATGCTTTTGTAACCATGGTGATGAGTTATTTCTGTACATTGTGAACCTCTGTGGCTGCTTTAGCTTGCCAACAGTGAATCGGTTGAAGGGGAAAAGATATTCAGAGGATGCTCGTCCTGTCACACCACTAGCTCCTGTTAATGTTGTTCAACCATCATACATCATTTAAAGGTGAACAAGTTGGCGCACAACTACAGGAGCTGTGAATGTCATCATGCCGGCAATGAGTCACTAGCATAAGGAGCGATGATGCTGAGTCCTAGCTCTTTAAGGTATGAAATGGGGAGAAAAAAAAGAAGGAAGAAACCATTTTCACTGGATAAAGTAACAGAAAATTGTTGTTAATTCGACTAAAGCAATTTTTTTTTCCTGTCTTGTATTATACAGCACTGCAAACAAAAAGAGAAATGTAGCTTTTTGGAGAAAAATGAAAGTCTAGAACATCATTTGCCAGGTGAAATGTGTTATATACCAAATCAAGTTACAGTTGCCATCATATGACACCTACTACAGCTAGCCCAAACAAAACCTACAGTATCTGTGACCAGCGTGACATTCCATTAGCTGCATTATGGCAGAGAGCACTTATTTGCCCAGTCAATGCCGCTGAAAGCATCCACACTGTGAGAGGGGAAATGGGTCCGTCCTGTGCTCTCCCCCACCCCCCGGCTTTCCCTGTGGTTTGACTCCCGCGTGTATTGAGTTCAGCGTGGTGTTCTGCTCACAGCACTTTTAATTAGCGTCATGTGTTCACTCCTCGCACATCATGCACCATTACTCCCAAGGCATTGACTGACAGCTACGCTGTTTACACTTTCACTTTTGACCCATGCTAGTCTTGTGTTTATTAAAAAAAAATGCACATTAGATTTGTTAATGTTTTCTGGGAGCAAGTCTTTTGATGTTGCTTTTGTTCCAAATATATTTAACGGGAATCTTTGCTGGTATTTTATTGTGTTTTTAGTGGGGTTAAGAGGTCGAGCTACTATGCAAACCACTGTACTTCGAGGTGCAGTGTGTGACTAATACTGACAGAATAATATGTATAGAATTGTATACTATGTTACTATAAACAATATGAAAAACATAGATCTCTAAAACTGTAATTAAGTGGTTGTTTTCCACATTTCTTAGACTTGTTTTCTTTGCCATTTCAGAACCACAGACTGTAGACTGTACAGAACCAACACAGTCTCAGTTCATGAAATAGTTGCAGCTTTTAATCTATCGATCCTTTTTTCTGGACACAAACTTTCTAGTTTCTTCATGTTCCTGCACATGAAATTTTGTGAACACAGATTTTCATCTGATCACTTTTAAAGAGGCGGGGAAAAGGCAACATTTGGATGTTGTAGTGGTTGGCAGTGGCGTAAATCATTTTGCTGCTCACTCCAGACTCCACAATTTAGAGTTTCTCATGGGACAGATGTTTATGCTTGCATTATTTTATTTCCCATTAATTATGTTAATTACCATTAAGAACTATTCAGTTAAGGTTGGGGAATAAGAAGCACTCGGTTAGGTTTATTAAAAGATAATGGTTTATATTAAAATACAATGGTCATTGTTTTTTTCAAAGCTGTTTTCTTTGTTGCCAGGGTGATTCCTCCCAAGAGTATCAAGAAAATACGTGCTGCAGAAACCAAATATACTTCCTATTAAAAGACAGCAGATTGAAAGTTGTGCAGACTATCATGAAAAAAAATGGGACAGTTTGTGTCCATAAACATGAACAAATAGATTTTTTTCCCCCAAGACTATTTCACATTTTGCAAGGAAAACTGTTTTTATACCACTGTGGACAAGATCGAAACTGTAGCAAGAAAAACTTTAGACAATATAATCTACAGTATGACTTAACATTTCAGAAGGCTTTTGTTCAGGTGTAGCTTTAAATGTATGTGACCACTTAAAGTTGTGTCATTTACTTGGATCACTAAGAGGCTTCATAATTAATCTGAAGTTCAGTTTTACATTTTCAATTATGTGCGATCTTGTTGTACAGCATGAGGGAATATAATCCCTGTGTGTGCTCAGAATAGATCTCTACTAATTTTAGAACTGCTTGATATATTTTTGGCCCTGCTAAAGGGTGTACTTCAAACACGCTCCTCTAAAAATAGATAACATAAAAAAATTTGCAAACGTCATGTTGACAGAAACATTATTTGTTTGCCAGAACTTGCAAAATGCCCAACAGAAAGACAAGGAGATGTACAAGTAAATTTATGATTGTAATAAGTTAGTTTCTTGATTTGGTTCTTTTGATTTGGTTCTTTTTGTGGCGGCAGTGACTCAGGAGGTACAGCGGGTTGTCCGATAACTGGAGGGTTGCCGGTTTGAATCCCGCTCTATGCCAGGCATTCTGTTGTTGTGTCCTTGGGCAAGACACTTTACCCACCTTGCCTCCAGTGCCCCCAACACTGTTGTATGAATGTTTGTGGTGGTCGGACAGGCCGTAGGCGCAGATTGGCAGCCACGTTTCTGTCAGCCTGCCCCAGGGCAGCTGTGACTACAGATGTAGCTTACTCCCACCAGTGTGTGAATGTGGAGTGAATGAATAATGGATTCAATGTAAAGCGCTTTGGGTGTCTTGAAAAGTGCTATAAAAATCTAATCCATTATTATTATTATTATTATTATTATTATTAAAGGATAGAGTGGAAACATTGATGTGTCTGGATGCCTGTTTTGTTTACAGCCAAATTCAGAATATCATTTTAATAGCGATAGGAACTCATCAGCACCAAATGTTCCTGGTCTGTGCAGTATTAATATGAAAAGGTGTTGCAGTGTGAGTGGCTGTCTGGAACTGACACTGATTTTATGGCATAAGAGGACACGCTGTCATTTTATGGTGAATAAGCATTGACTTTATTTTTTTTTTCCAAGTTTGCATCACCTTTGAGTCAGACTTTATCTCTGTGAACTTCTTCTCTAGCTGTATGTTTCTATTTTTAACTAAAAAACCATCAGTTTGTTCATAAAATGCAACTGCTGGTGTAGGTCTGCTTGTAACTCTTATTTACACATGCATGAGCAGGGAAATAACTAAAAATACCAATTTCATATTCACACACTTCAATTCTAATGAATCATTTAGTAAGATCATTGTATGCTTATAAGAACTATTTTTATTCGGTGTGTTGTGCAACTTGATATCCTTCGATCCACAAAAACAAATCCTAAGACACCGGGGAATAATAAAACATGGTCAAAAAGGTGACCCATTTCTCTGGCAGGATTACATATTTAGTCTGCTGTAAGGTCCCAGATTTCACCATTAACTTTCATTAGACTATATAAGTAAAGATACACTAACTGTCCACTTCATTAGGTACACCTGTTCAGCTACTCATTGATGCAAATATCTAATCGGCGAATCACAT
>VVAS01086329.1:0-13261 GCA_015103295.1 Ptychochromis oligacanthus | reverse complement strand
GAACCACCAACCTTCCGATTAGTAGATGACCTGCTCTACCTCCTGAGCCACAGCCACCCCTTAGATGTTTTTATACCACTGAATCAGCAGAAACCCTCAGAAAACCGGACTGAAATCACCATATTGTTCTTGTATCAGCTCCACAGGTAAAATATGTAAAGTTGGATTAATATGTATGTATAGTTTTGTTTGGTTTTTTTTGCTTGTACATCACAAGAATGTATATTTTAGAAAACTGCAGTCTTTTGTAACATGTGGGATTATGGGAAAAATAGGTACTACATGGATGTACCCAGTGGAGACCCTAATAACCCAAACTAAACATAAATACCCTTTGAATTTGATTCAGATGGCAACAGATTTGCTATTTTTGCTGATTTATCACAGTTAATTGTTGTGGTATCACATACAGACTGAATTTAATTGCCAATATGTGTAAATAAATATGCGGTTGCTAAATATGTGTAGCAACCCCTTGTGAATAAAGGAGCAGCTGAAAGTAGCTTCTAGAGTCTATGGTGTGCATCATAGATTGTATGTAATAGTCCTGTGTTTTTCTTGATTTTAGCAAATGCTGCACGCAAAAAATGTTCCACTCACAGTTGTTATTAGGGTTCCAAAGCCATGGTTTTTTTGAGACATCAGGACGTTATGAGGATGTGCTAGCTTGCAGCAAATAAAAATTACATTAGAGCGACGGAAAACACAGTGAAATGTCTGTCAGTCACACAAAAACATTGACTGAAGACACCATCTGTGAATCTAGTGTTGAACTAAAAACCTCCACCTTACCGGGTTCAGTCTTTTAAAAGCGTGTTACAAAACCACACATTAGGTTTTACCCCTAGGTGTCTGTTACACCCACACTAACCTGGGCAGACACCCAACTAAAACAAATCTGAGCCAGCCAGTGAGTAGCTGCAGGATAAAAAAAAATGAGACCTGGAGTATCAGGGCCATATGGAGAGCAAGGTGCCAAACAAAAACTGCACAGCTTTGGAGGAAAAAGAAATGGAAAGCCTTGGAGTCGTTCCCTCAGTGCCTTTTCAGGGAATCTTTTCATCAAAAACTCTTTAACTTACACACAACGATTTCATTGCTTCTGCCACCAGCTCGCTGTGCTGTCAAGCAGCCAAACGAGATTAAAAGGAACATGCAGCTCCACAGTATTAACCTTCTGGGTTGTGTTCAGTGTTTACGGCTGTTTTCTGTTTCTCTGTCCTGCTCTTGGCCGGTCTGGACGCTGGATTAGACCTAACAGGGTTCAGTGTTAATGAAATGTGGCAAATCTAAGTCGACCGCCACCCCCGCGGCACCCCTTCAATCCCCCAGACGAGACGGAAAAGCTGCTGGTACCTGAGCGTTTCAGGGAGGAAACCAGCTGTAGCTCCTTTCTGCTGTTCCTGCATGTCGGCCCGATCAAATATTCATGTGGAACAAAACCACAGCGGCTCCAGTTCAGGGGAAAAATCACGTCCGTGTCCTCGGCTCCGAATGCAAATGAAGACGTTCAGGTTATCGACTAAATGTCAGAGATGTCTGACATTGCTTCAGGTGCAAATCATTCTACAGTTCACCTGTCATTCGTCGCCACAAGCAAACATCAAACCTGAACTGCATTTATTGTGTTTACTTATTTTAAAAAAAATATAAAAATATCATATTTATCCAATTACTTTTGCTGCCTCTGTTTCCAAGTACCCGCTGGCAATTGCAGCACAAATACGCCTGGTTCTGGATCACTGATCTAAGAAGCTGACCGTGTATTTGTGTGTCTCTGTCTCTCTTCCTCCGTCCTCACATTCCCTGTAATCTCTCTGCTGTTTCTCCCTAAAAAGAGACAAGAAATCCCCCAAGATAATAAAAGATATTGAAATAGGTGCAAATTACAGTGCTTTGAAAAAGTATTCGTACCCCTTGAACTTTTCCACATTTTGTCAAAATACATAAAACTCAAATGTATTTTATTATGAGTTTATGTGATAGACCAACACAAAGCAGCACATAATTGTGAAGTGGAAGGAAATGATATATGGTGTTCAAAATGTTTTCAAATAAAAATCTGAAAAGTGTGGCGTGCATTTGTATTCAGCCCCCCTGAGTCAATACTTTGTCGAACCACCTTTCGCTGCAATTAAAGCTTAAGTCTTTTGGGGTATGTCTCTACCAGCTTTGAACATGTAGAGACTACAATTTTTGCCCATTCTTCTGTGCAAAATAGCTCCGGTTCAGTCTGATTGGATGGAGAGCGTCTGTGAACAGCAATTTTCAAGTCTTGCCACAGATTCTCAGTAGGATTTAGGTCTGGACGTTGACTGGGCCATTGTAACACATGAATATACTTTGATCTAAACCTTTCCATTGTCGCTCTGGCTGTATGTTTAGGGTCGTTGTCCTGCTGGAAGGTGAACCTCCGCCCCAGTCTCAAGTCTTTTGCAGCCTCTAACAGGTTTTCTTCCAGGATTGCCCTGTATTTAGCTCCATCCATCTTCCCATCTACTCTGACCAGCTTTGCTGTCCCTGCTGAAGAAAAGCATCCCCACAGCATGATGCTGCCACCACCATGTTTCATGGTGGGAATGGTGTGTTCAGGTTGATGTGCAGTGTAAGGTTTTGCCACACATAGCGTTTTGCATGTAAGCCAGAAACATCAGTTTTGGTCTCATCTGACTAGAGCACCTTCTTCCACATGTTTGCTGTGTCCACTACATGGCTCGTGGCAAACTGCAAATGGGACTCCTTATGGCTTTCTTGCCACTCTTCCATAAAAGCCAGATTTTGGAGTGCACGACTAATAGCTGTCCTGTGGACAGATTCTGGTAATATAAACGTAAAAGTGTACACGTTTAATCTGTGACCCTGATTAAAGATAGAACATCCTACGTTATGTTGGTATCAATCAGTAGTTATCATGATAAACATCTAAATATTATTTCTTTTAAGGCTGCAGCCCTGGATAAACAGTTAGCCACACTGCATAAAGTCCTGGTGCTTCTTCAGTGTCTCATGTGCCAGCCTGAAAAATGAAGCATTCTCCTGAACAACAACCAAACTGCTGAACCACATTAAGACCTAAAAGGGACGTCTTTTGAGTGGCCGACTAGATTCAGCCCAGAAAACGTCCATGGCCCTCTGGTTCTTGGTTGGTCGTCAGAATCTGTGCACAGAATTTAGGGAAAAAAACATGCCATGATGATTCTTTTTTTTCTTTTTCTTAAATGTTCAAATATTTGGTGTCAGTATATAAATGGTGTCACAGAGAATTTTCAGTGAGAGGAGAAAGCACCTCAAAGGCATCTAAGCAGTTCAAAAAAGGACCTCCAGATCTGTTTGGGGAATTACCACAGCAAGTTTATGCAAAAATAAAACAACAAAAAACATAATTTAACTAATCAATTTGTTGGCATCTAAATTCGTATTGAGAAATATGGAAACTACCATTTTGCTGGTATCATGACACGATGCCGTTTTCAGCCTGAACCTCCAATTATAATATCCAAATTAACTGTTGCTCTGTCCAAATTTTCATACTGAAGGTTTAAATAACAAGGCTTTAGGTCAGGATTTTCCAACAACGGTTAACAAGATGAATTCAAAGTAGATCACAAAGGATTAACCTCTAATGCACTCAATTCTTTTTAGTTGTCTTGTATTTTTCTCTAATGAATAACAAAAGAATGAGAAGAGAGACTCTTCACTATAGAAGCTGTGGACCTTCAGTCTGTTGATCCATGTATACGTACATATGAGTAGTGATGATGGTGTTTTAATGAGTGTTTTATGATATTGTAGTTCCTCTAATGCCTCAGCATGGTCCAGAGGGTAAATGGAGGTCCAGAAAATGACATTTCTACTGTCTGACAGGTAAAAGAAAGCAGACCCAAAAATATCTGTGCACAGGCTGAGCTGATGGAAAAATTGACGTTTGAATGTAAGAATCTCTGAGGCGCTGTGTGTCAGGAGGCGAGGTGCTCACATCTAACAGGGCTGAAATTAGATTTTTCTGGCAGTCGAGAGGCAGCGACTCTCCGCGGGTAGTTAATAAAAGAAAAAAATCCTCTCTCTCTCCGTTAAAAATCAACTTAGCATTGATTTACAGTGGTGAGGGGCTGGATGATGGAGAGATGGATCAGACCTCAGGAGAGCAGAAGACAGAGAAAAGACTGTCCTCAAACATTTTTATTTCAAAGAAACGCCGTCGGGCTGAATTCACAGGCAGATTAAAGCATTTTTTTCAATTATCTGATCATTGAAATGACAACAAATTTTGAAAAATGTCAATCCCACAATCCACCACTTGCAAACTGACACCTTTAAACTGTTTGAAGATACTCCATCAAAACAGACTCCAGCACACTGCCTAACCAGAAAAAATATATTCAATTGAAACCCAAATATTGCAAATAAATAGATTTTGTTTGCACTGTTGGATCTGTTTGCCTCTTTGATATGCGTCTGTCTTAAGAAACAGGTGTGCAAAGGTTTATTTATTTATTTTTTTTAAAAAACAGAAAATATTCAGAAATAAGGAGCAGGAGTTACTGAATTGTGCCAGCTCATCTTTGACGCTACACATGGAGATACTTTGAGCCAACAGTCTCACGGCTCTCAGATATATCATCGCTATCTTAGTTCAGCCTGAGTGATGGGAAGGTCAGCAGTTTTCAGGTATTTTGTTATAAATCAAAGCAGGCACACTGAATCTTCAATTTAACTTTAGAAATTAGAGTGAAAACGGCACCAGATTAAAACTCAAGGCATCACCAAATTTACCGCAATTCATGTTTGTGAAGTTTCGGCTAAAAACCAGATAACATATGTAAAGTAAGAGAATTACCTAAGTTCAGAGACATTACATTAGACATTTTATTAGGTTTGACTGGTCATTCATTACATGCAGTTTTTATGTCCCGGTGCCCATTTAAAGTAAAGTTAATTTAGCAAATGTTTCCAAATAACTGCCCAGTGGTGTTGCTAAGATGGCTGCCCAGGGTTGAGACTTGGTTCTGGAAGGACTTCCACATCAAATAGCTTCTCCAATGTGGACATCAAAAGTGGTGAATCGACCAAATGGTCAACGCTCCTATCCCTAGAGCCAAGTTGCAAATGCAGAAAAAAAAATGAACATTTAAAGTGGCCCTATTATGCTCATTTGTTGGACTTTGCTGTATGAGCCATAGTTCAACAAAATCCATAATCCCTCACGTCTCCCACTGACTGAAACAAGCCAGAAACAAGCAATTTTAGCCCCTAACCCTTTAAAGCAACTTTCTTCTGATTGGCTGCCCCTTATAAACAGAAGGTTTGAACAGGAGGTGGGTGGTGCTTCTGTGCCTGAGATGACCATTTTAGGGATGTCCCCTCTTTGTGACATCATACAGGTCCAGGAGTAGAAATAAATGTCTTAAAATGAGTGTTTAGAGCAGTCTGAAGCCTCAGCCTGTTGCTCACAGGGATTATCTGTACATACACTGACCTCATTATCTGAAAATTTGATTAATCCGACCATGATTCTGAGGATCTGTCAGTGAAATGAGATATATGTGATAGAAAATAAGGAAAATCATAACTCATTGACTTTAAGTATCCAAAATACTGCAAACTGTTGCTTCTGTCCTGTTTTTTCAGTACTAAAGCATTCAACAATCTAAAAAGACAAGACGAGCCAGAGGAAAAGAACCAGGTGTAAATATGATTAGTTAAGATCCTGACTGATCCACTTTGGACCTTTTAAGCAATTTTTTGTTTCACAACAAATATTTAAACACTGGAGTTATTTGAGAAAGTTGCAGAGCAATGCGTGTCGCACAGGCTACATCGTAGGCTCTACATAGATAAAATCCAGGAGTACAATAAATTAAACTTTAATTGTAGGGGTGAAAGTTCACTGAAGAAAAAGAAAGAGGAGTAACGCTGGATTTAAAGCACAAGACAAACCGAGAAAATCAGTGGACCCAGAAAGCATCGTGATAATCATTGTATCTAAATCCAGTCCTGTCATCTTTAAATGTCTCAGATTAAAAACTACTGCAGCTCCCCGCAGTGAAGTTTATTAAACAGACCTGAGAATAACTTTTAATTTAGTTAAACTTTCATAATGTAATAATAATCTGCATGTGAGCCGACAGTTAATGAAACACAACATTAATGAGGCTTTTATGCAACATGAGCTAGTGAAAAATGGACCAATATACATTCAACAAGCCTGTGGACCGCTGAAATCTTTCTGCCGGTATTTAAATCTTATTTTTCCAGTAGACAGTTGGAAGTTAATCAGAAATCTTTAAACATATAAAATTCATGCATTTACTGATGAACCAAACACAATTACTGTAATTTGACTTAAATGTTGTTAGCACTTTCCTTTTTCATCTTGCTGTGGAAGGAAGAACCTAACGGATGATTTATATAAAATATTTTACTCTCACAAATATTTTTTGCCTGTCAAAGCTTCTCTCTGCATCATCATTTTACCTCCAAAGGTGTGTATCTCAGGTTATAAAGTTATGTCACACGTGTTGATGAAGTGTGCCACACCCACACCCTTTTTCTCTTAACTGTTTTTGATTTTTGAAAAGTATTTTCCACACTTACGTGACATGCTGCTATTTGTGTCATTGGCTACAGAGTTTGTGTTTCATTCAGTTTAAGACCAGTGTCTGTCTTGCTTTGCATTTTCATCTTTCATAACTTTAGACAAATTAGTTGCATTATTTCATGATCACCAATAAAAGCAATATCAGCGGTTTAATTATGAATTATGCTTTGGGTTATACTTGGGTGGCCAAGGTTTTACAGTTTGAACAAAACACTTGCTCAAAAAATTAACGGAACACTCGATCTTCACAGTACAACACAAAGTTATGCTTCAGAGTTATCAATCTGTGCGTTTAGGATGAATAAACCACTGTGAATCCATTTCACCTGCTTTGGTGCAAAGTGACAACAGGACAACCCTCAAAAACGAATGGTTTAACAGGTGGTGGCCACAGACCACTGCTCTCTATCCCTCCTGACAGATTTCACTCTACTTTTGCTTTTTGCTCATGTCCTTGTCACTGCTGGTAGCATGAGATAACATCTGGGCATGCTCCTGATGAGATGGCAGATGGTGTCCTGGGAGATCTCCTCCAAGACTTGGATCAGAACATCATTGAGCTCCTGGACAGTCTGTGGTGCTATTTGATGGCATCAAATGCACTGATACATAACATCCCAGAGGTTCTCAGTTTGATTCAGGTCTGGGGAACATGAAGACCAGTCAATGAGATCAATGCCTTCATCTGGCCTATACACTCTGGCCACATGAGGCCAGGCATTGTCCTGTACCAGGAGGAACCCAGGGCCCACTGCACCAGCATGTAGTCTGAGGATTTCATCCTGGTACCTAAGGCCAGTCAGGGTATTATTGGCTAACACGTGGAGGTCTGTGTGACCCTCCCAGGATCTGCCTCACCAGACCATCACTGACCCACACCCAAACTGGCCATGCTGGATGATGTTGCAGGCAGCTTTCACGTCTGTCACATGTGGTCATCGTGAACCTGCTCTCATTACCAGTGGTGGACCTGCCAGTTCTGGTGCTCTCTGGTGAACGCTAATCGATCTGCATGGTGCTGGGCTGTGAGAACAGGTTCCACTAAATGACATCGGGCCCTCAAGCCATGCTCATGGAGTCTGTTTCTGATGGTTTCGTAAGAAACATGCATGAGTAGCCCAATGGAGATCATTTTGTTGGGCTCAGACAGTGCTCCTCCTGTTCCTCCCTCCACAAAGGAGCGGCTACTCGTCCTGATACAGGTCTTGGCATCTCCTCCACACTCCTGAGACTGTCCTGGGAGACAGCAAACCTTCGTATGATGGCACATATGGATGTGCCATCCTGAAGGAGTTGGACTACCTGTGCAACCTGAATGAGCTGCAGGTACGGTCTCGTGCTACCAGCAGTGACAAAGATACCAACAAAAAGCAAAACTAGAGTAACATCAATCAGGAGGGATGAGGAGAGAGCGATGATCTGTGGCCACCACCTGCTAAACCATCCCGTTTTTGGGGGTTGTCTTCCTGTTGTTGTCTGTCTCTCTTTTTTTGAACAGTGCATTTAGGGTTAAATTTGGGTGGTATGGTAGTGCAGGCACAGTTGTCTAAAGGCGAGAAGGTTCTGGGTTTGAATCTGCTGGCTGGCTGGGACCTTTCTGTGTGGAGTTTGTATGTTCTCCCTGTGCCTCATAGGCAAACTTTAAATAGTCATGAAAAAAAACAATCTGTTTGTTTGTGTTCACAGACACGAACTGACCTAACTGAGTAACCTATTTTTAATTAAAAAAGTATTAAAAAATAATACAGATGAAATATGAAAATCTGTGATGAGTACGACTCAAACGTGGGTCTCTGGTGTGGGCGGAGAAATGATTCATTCCAACACCAACCCCTCCAGCCTCCATATGTGGACTTCTTTTCACCCTTTAAAAGTTGAAAATAATCATTTTATGGATATGGACACAAATCAGTACATACAAGAATAAACAGATCAAAAATCTGTTCATTCTTGTACGGTAAGAATGACTGCTGTGACACCATGTTGACCTGTATGAGTCCAAAGACATGTTTAGTGATTCTAAACTGGCCGTAGGTGTGAATGTGAGTGTGAATGGTTGTTTGTCTGTGTGTTGGCGCTGTGATGGACCGGTGACCTGTCCAGGGTGTACACCGCCTCCACCCCCACAAACTGGATAAGTGGTTAAGAAGATGGATGGATGGATATACTTTAAAATCTGGTTTATAGAACAATTAGTAACTGTTTTCCCCTTACAGGGGGCAAGCTGATCAACAAGATCTCATATTTAATTGTCTATTTAAGTTATTCACAGGGCTTAGGCTTTGACTGGTAGCTAACATCTTGTGTTGTATGTGTTTTCCTGCCTCACATTTCAGCTACAGGTCAGTTTAAGTCCCCTGTTCTATATGCTAACGTTTCCCTGTGTTGACCCCGAGCTGAGGTCATTTAAAAGTGCCCGAATGACTTTCTACTTTCAACAACGAAAGTTCAAAGAAGGCTGCAGAGAACAGTTTAAACTCGAGGCATCACAACCCTTTACAAAAAGAATCATTTCACTTTAAAATAGTAGAAAATCACATTATACACCGAGAGGCTCCGGCTCCCTCTGATAAAAATTATACATCTGTAATGAAAATTATGACTCTCAGTTTGAATCCAGCAGCAGTTCAAAGAATGACAGCTCAGTCTGAGTGGGGATAAGACTGTGAACATAATCACTCTGAAATGATTATTCCCACATTCCTGCAGCTGGGAATTTGAACTGACTGTGAATGCTGACCTGAATTTGTCCTATGTAACCTGTTTGTTAACCGGCATCCCGAAATCTGAATTCTGCCTCATCGTCACTCCGAAAATGAGACAGTAAAGCTGCTGCCTTTGTTTGTGTTTATGTTGAAAGCAGGTAAAAATCTTGGTGTTTAACAGTCAAATCAGTTGTGACGGGTATCTTCATTAAAGTGAGGCTGGTTTCATCTTTAAAGGACTCAGAAACAGTTCTTTGTGTTTTATGACCTCTCAGCTGATCTGCTGTGACACTCTGTATGATAAGTTTGTCCAAAGTCCAACCTGAAATCAAACTTCAGCTCCTAGACATCACATGACACATCACTCGTGTTTTGGCTCAACTGCACTGGCTACTAGTGAAATGTGATTTTCAGGCCCTCCATGAATCAGCTCCACAGTGTATTATGGATCAGTGAGCTCCAGATTTTCCCTCCCAGTTAATAAGGTCGACCTCCAGACAACTGCAAAGGTGACCGGGCATTCTCCGTTGTTGCCATCTGCCATCCTGCATAAAGTTCAACAATCGACAGTTAGAAATCCGTCTTAGAGACCTGTTTTCACTTGCTGAGTCTGAGGTACCTCGTGGTTTTTGTAAAGTCCACTGTGAAAGTTTCCTCACTGCTCTTTTAGTCGGCTGTTGTTCCAGATTTGTTTAATGTATTAAAATCTACTATAAATTTAACCTGGGGTTTTTATTTGATTTCATTCGTCACTTTGGCATAACTCATGTTTTTTTTAAACGTGCTATATAAATAAGAGCACTGTCTGCTGTTTTACCTCTGCCACAAGTGAACGTCTTTACATGTTCTGAGACAAACATTTGTCTTGCAAGAATGATGCAGACTTTTGCCCACAGTTAACCTGCCAATAAAGAACTTAATAAAATACTTGAATACAGTCCATAGCATTATCAGCACACTCTGTGGTCCAGCAACAACTGATAAAACAGCAGACATGAAGTCATCTTTTTAAATAGCAGATGATTTCATGCACGGACTCGACTTCTTTTAAATCACAGTCAAAGACTGATTTATAGTGTAGTACCTTCTCTTAATTTTGTTATAGATTTATTATATCTTTGACCTCCATTTTATTCTTTTAACTTTCACTTTTTATTTTTAATTTATTCTTAACTATGGAGTCAGACTGTACTTTGTTTTTATTTTATTTTGATGTTGCACTTGCATTTTAATTGACATGCAACTTGTTTTCATAATTTATTATTGGAGTTTATTTTTTGAAAATGACTTATTATTTGTTTTAAATCTTTAAATTTAATTTTTTATAACCTTTTTCTCAGTTACAAGCCTCATCCCAAAATTAAAAACCTGTCAAATGTTTAAAGAAAAACATTTTAACTTTAAATTAAAATAAATAAAATATATTGTTAGACTTTTTAAAGATCCCCAGTAACTCTGAATATCACAGCAAACATTTGGTTATTTGATTTCTTTCTTTTTTTGTATTTAGCCATTTAAAAATATGTAAATAAGGACAACATAAAATATTACATCTTTGCAAAAAGAATACAAAACCTAATAATACCAGGAATTGTTGAATGAGACTAGAATGGAGTACTTAACTTAAGAGTAATAAATATTAGAAATAATAATGGAAAACCTTTAGATACAGCCACTTTGTCCTTAGACACACACACGGCCTTCAGCGTGGCCCCATTTGTTTACTGTGCTGGAAACATTTGGAAAGAAACAAAACAAGGTGTTTTCATCCGATTTATACAAAGCCGACAGCAGAAATATTCCTACAAACAAGACTGTCGGCACTCCTGTTCAAAGTTGCACCTGAACTTCTCACACCTACAAATCTATGCAATAAGTGTGGGACAGACTGAGCATAAGGTCTCATTATATGCTGATGATGGGATTTTGTTCATTGCAGAATTACAAATACCAACATTTTGTGGTTTCACCTTCTCTCTCTGCTGCTTTTTCTTCACTATGTAAAAAAACAATACCTTGAGCTTCATTATAATTAAAATTATTTACAGTTTTCTAGCATCTTATAGACCAAACTATGAAAGGAGGTGCTCATATCTGATTCAAGCCCCGTACGTCATTGTTTACCTGCACACAGCTCCGTATCCGGGAACTATGCGACACTCCCCTCCTCGGCAGTAGTCTGGATGGACAACACACAGACTCTGACATGGCAGGCCGTCCACCGACACGAAGCCCGGCTCGCACTGACACTGAGCCTCCTTCGTATAGGCGTTCACCGCGCAGCGAGAAAACTCATCACAGGCCTGGAACTTGCAGGGATCGGCCTGATCGGCTGCGAGGAGAGAAAGGCAGAAAAACATGGAAAGATATTAGTATTCATGAGGAGTGTTCCCACGCCTCCCTCTAACCACCCTCCTCTCTCCAGGAGGTGCTGAGGACCGTTTGATTTTAATGAGATCCTCTCCTCCTGCTCTGCAGTGAAATATAAGATTTAGCCCGTGGCGTGGACGGCTTCCCAGACTAAATGTCAGATTCATTCCGGGGAAATTAGTATGTGTGGACGGTTTCATGGATGAAGAGTACGTCATGTTGTGATGCCACAGCATGTGGTCAGTATCTGTAAAGCAAACATACATCTGCATGTACGTGCGTTTGAATCAGGTTTTCTGCTGGGGCTGAACTGATATAAAAAAAGGTTTACAGCCTTCCTGTTCAGGAGAGTTCCTATTTATTTATACAGTATATTATCTGTGTATGTGAGCTGCAACAAGAAATGTCAGAAAAAAAATGCCAAAGGACTTTTTTTCCTGTTACTCTTACAGAAACAGTTGTTTTTATATTATTTCTGTATTTTTCATACATACACTTTCCCACTCAGTCTTGTCTTAAACAGCAAGAAACTGCTGTGCATATCTTTAAAATAATTACTGGGTGATCTTTGTAATCATCAAATGTCAGCAAAAGTATTCAAGGCATTTACAAAGCTGCATTAATGAGTATTTTTATTTTTGAGACTGCATGTACTGGGAGAGATCACAGAATTATCACCAACTCTGCAGAGCCTTTTAGCCTTTTTTAGTTCATAGTTTTAGTGTTACAGTGTTTTCAGTTGAATCTCAGAGTTCTCATTACCAAACAAGTCTGCAACTACAGTACTGTGCAAAATTCTTGAGCCATCCCTCATTTCTTTATTTTTTGCTAGGAAAATTGGAAATAGGAGCAGCGATTTATTGAAATTTGCAAACACACATGGAAATACAGTATATAAGGCAAAAATTTTAGATAAACAGATTTTCTACAATTCTAACAAGCTTTAAAGTCAACATTTGGTATGACCACCTTTATTCTTCAACACAGCCTGAACTCTCTCAGGCAGCTTTCTTGTAATTTCTTTAAGCAGTCTTCAGGAATAGTTCTCCAGGCTTATTCAAAGCTCTTCTTTGGATGTTGAATGACACTTACTGTGGTACCTCACTCCTGACCTCCTCTATAAATACTGATGAAAATTTGAACCAAATTTCATCACTCCTTAATACCTGTTGCCACTGATTTTCAGTCCAGTTCTTGTGTAATTTGGCATACCTCAGCCTTTTCTCCCTGTTTCCCTTCCTTAAGAATGACTTCTTGAGACCCACCCTTCCACTGAGACCATTTCTGATGATGCGTCAGTGAACAGTAGATGGATCAACTGAAGATGCCTCTCTCAGGTCCTGTGTCAGGTCTTTGCTGGATTATTTCCTGTTTCTTAAGGATATGACTTTCAGATATTGTTCATCTGCTGTAGATAGTTTTATGCCAACCACTTCTTATTTTGTCTTCCACTTGTCCAGTGTCCTCAGATTTTTTATGGACACACTGCACACCGTGCTGAGATATGCCAAGTTTTCAGCTAGTACCTCTTTGGAATCACTTTTTTGGTGCAAAAATATTATTTTATGGCTGTCAAACTGTTTTCTTT